>VXAX01004375.1:1013424-1308649 GCA_013399835.1 Leptocoma aspasia
TTGTTTCGTTTTGCATTAATGAAATTTTTGGCTTTTAATTTTTTTCTGTATTTTGACATTAAATATTCACAAAGATCCTTTGAACTATATTGCAATAGGTGCCACAAAGCAGACAAGTCTCATGTTTCTCATATAATCTTCCTTGACTAGAAAGCTGCCTTCACAATTCGGAATTTCTGATATGAAAATTCAACCAAGAATGGTAATGTAATTTTTGAATGTTACATGTCTATGTCAAACTAGACTTTGCCATTTGACCATTAGGAGGTTTCCTTTGCGTTGACTTTGTAATGTGCAGAAGCTTACAAAACCAGTTTTTAATCCATTCCTTGATACTGGAGGTCTAAGAACCAAGAGCCAATCAGTAGCAGGCAGGTGAGTTGCAGAAAGTGCTATGGCACTGTGTTTCTCCATGGAAAAGCAAAGACAACATGATGGAGTGTTGCTGCTTCCTGGTACACAGAATCAATTCTGTTCTTGTGGAGTTTATGAGGGAAAAGGTTGGCACTTCCACAGGGCAAATGAAGTTTCAGTCTGAAACACAACACTGCATTCAGGAACAAATCTTAGATCATTACATGTAACTGGAGGACTCTTGTTGACTTTTAATAAGAGTTGAGCAGATTCTGATTGACAGAAGAGGCAATAAAGCACACCAAATACTCCAGAGAGACAGGGCAGCAAGACATGACATAAACAACTGCCAATTCTCTGCTTTCACCTGAGACTAATAAAAAGTAATTTAAAGATGAGATTCAACTTTTATTTCATCAAGAATTATTTTGCAGCTACATGAGTGATTCAAGTTCTGCAGCTATTGGCTGCACTCACAGACTGGGTGTCATGCCAGGGCCAGGATGTTTGGCAGGCATCCCTTTGACAACTTTGTGGTTGCAGACCTCCTGCACACACTTGCACAGAAACTGTAAAAGGAACCTTTGACATGCCATTACATTCAGGACGTCCTCTAAATTTCAGGTAAAATAAGAATGAGGAGACTAGAAGAGGAACAAAGATTCATCACTAAGATTATACATTCACCAAAAGCAATGCAGCTAAACAGTGTATTTAGATGCTTGATTGTAATGGGCTGCAATTCACAAATCCTTTGAAGACGTCTAGCATCAAAATGCCACAAAGAACCCCTGAGACAAACCAGAGAAACCACTCCTTGTGTTTGCAATATTATGTCTTAAAAAATGAAAAATAAATACCAAACAAAATTTATCTTAAAATACTTTTGCTTGGGTGATTTTTATAAGTATGAAAATCATCACAGGGTAAGAAAAAACTAAATACATAATGGTACATTCCTACTTTACATTGTTTTGAAAGGGAGAAAAAATAGTCTTTAGACTGCTTTAAAATGGTTTGCCAAAGGGATGGAACATGAGTGAAAGCATATCAATTTATAGCTTAAACTAAGAAGAAAATGCTTAGAGGAAATGTACATTGAAGTCAGCTTTCAATTGAAGTTGTTAACAAGGAGAAATCTCTCTTCCAAAATAAGAATTTGTAGCCTTGAGGGTGATCAGAAGAACCAAGATCAAGGGAAAAATGGAATTTGTCAAAGTGAGATAAACACATTGGTTTTAAAATAGTGCTCTGAGACAATCATGATGGTTTCCTTTATTTTAATGCATACAGTAGGCTCAGTAGATTCAGTTCCTTAAACTGAATCTTGGTGACAATTTAAATTTTTCACCAATTTAAAGATGGAGTTTATTTTTAAAACTTCTCAAATTCTGTTTCTTGAAAATTATTTAAATTTTTTAATTTTCTTAACAGGAGTTTGAAATTATGGCTAAGGTATATTACACATTTTTTATGTGGCAATATTTTCTTTATTTTTCAACATGCTCTTTCATGTTTAATTCTGAATCCTTAACTGATTTAAATAAATGCCAAACATTAACTAACCAACACAAAACATTTTGAAGAGTATACTCAAGGGGGCTTTTTTTTCCTGTAAAACAAAGATTGTTATCTTTATCCCTACAGGCTATGAATTTTTCAAGAAATTATGATTTTTGTAATCACCACTGTCTGCATGCAATAACTTCATCATATTTGCCTGGCTACATGAAGAAAACCAGTGCAGAAGTTTTAATAATATATAATACTTCCACTGCACAATTTTAGTATATTTATTGATCAAAAGTTTTTGAAAAGGCCTGACTTAGATGCTCACCCTTGCACACCATCTTGTAAATCATGTAAAAAGCATCAATCCTGTTTTCATTTAAGTAAAATATAACGCCTGCTTTCAGTGAAATAATGATGAGTACGATATCTGATGGAGAGTTTAAAATAGCAGATGGCGTTATCACTCTGAAAGCAGGGAGTTAGCTGCAGAGAAGCAGCAACAGGCAGGATATTCTGGTCTTGCACCTTCAGATAGTTCCTTAAAGCAGGAACAGGAAAGTGATTGATGTCAGGCTGCAAACCGTCTGCTCCTTGCATCCCCTGGCGCTTATCGCTCCAGAGCTCTGCCACAGCGATGCTTACAGTAGCCTTTGTCAACAAAATGCAGTTATGAAAGGAGCTAGCATGAATTCCCTGCCAAGAAATTCCTATCTCAGTGAGCAAGTGGCTCTAGGATTACTTGTAAGCACTCCTGAACTTCCTAGCAGTCACCCTCAGTGATATGGTTAGATAATAAAGCTAAATCTTGCCTTAAATGTTGGTAGACAATCAGATGCCTGTCTAGTGGGAGGTGCAAAAGCTCTCCTCTCTGCCTCATAAGTGGCCTAGAGATGCTTGAGCACCTTTGCCTGAGATATTTCTAAGATGACATTGAGTTCTATGTGGCCTTGAGAATTAAAAACCATTATTCATCACGTTTTTTTCCAAACACTTGTAATTCTGGTTATCAGCCCCTATACCCAAGCACATTTATGTGTGGAGCCATAATAACAACCATTAGCTTCTAAACCCTTGAAATTTTACTGCTCTTTAATTCAATGTAAGAAATAAAAAAAACCTTCCATCTGTTATATATACACACATCTGTTATATATACACACATTTTTTATACAGATGTATATACATATATATATTTGTATGTATGTGTGTGTGTGTGTGTGTGTGTGAATACATATACGATATCCTCTACTTTTTTTTGTACATAGACTTCTCTGGACTATATATAAACAAAGACCACAAGTCAGCTCCTTATCCTGGTACAAAGTCAAGGTGATTTACATCTAGCACGGATTAACATCTTTATTGAATTTGAATTTGTTTTGGTAGGAAAACTGCTCTTTCCTAGTCATTCAAAACCAGTGGAAGCTGGTTTTCTAAAAATATAAAACATTTTCTTGTATGAAATTGAATCAGTCATGATTCAGTTCTGGGTTATGTGGCTAATCACTAAGTAGCCATGATTTATGTGGCCAGGTGATTACTAATTGAAAATACTATACTTTTATTGAATATATTTTCCTACTTTAGAATTCAGAAGTGATGGTCTAAATATTCCCTACATTTTTGTTACTCAATGTAATTGTTAGCCTATGAGTAAATTTTACTGCCCTCTAGCTAGAGAACAGAGTAAGATACCATGGATAAACATGGTGAAACTCTTAATTACAATAAATTCTAAATTGCAAATATCAGGAAAGTTAAAGTAGGTGTGCTGAACCTGTGGTTCCTGCAAATGGCAATGAAACATTTTTTCTGCTGTAACAGACCTCAGCAGCCCTCCAAGATGACTAGTCAGCCCTAAAAAACCTAAATTCGACAGCATTAAATGTTTTATGTTGCACATTTTGCATATTAAAATCTGACTATGAACATGGAGAATACCAGTTTTTGTCTGCAACATTTCATTGCTCCCTTCCTTAGCAGTATGTTACTATTTGAAATATTTGTGCTTGGAGAATACCTTTTTTAACCCATCTGACTTCCTTCAGTCTGCTCCTTCTGCCTGCTGCAGCTTGACTCTACTGTAGAAAGTCGCAAGCAGCTCCAGCAACAGTTAAAGAAGACTTATTTTAATGGGTAAGGCAGGCACAACTGCTTCTTAACCACACTTTTACCAGACAAGAGCAGTGTCCAGTACATAGCTACACAACCTGAGGTCAGGTAATGCCAAAACCCCTCAAGTCACTCAAGAGAATGTAGTGGGTAAAACAGAAAACAGATCCCTCAGGACGTGCAAATTGCTGCACGTAACTGCACCAGACCCCACTGCAGCAACAGAACCACTCTAAAGCAACAGACCACTCTAAAGGCTCAACATCTCATGTTCATGCTGTATTCCCTTTGTTCTTTAACATAATTATGAACTAGGAAAAGAAAAAAATCCCAAACCAATTAGAAAAACGAAGAAAACAATGCATAATGCTTGAATTAGACAATTACGTCCTTCATGGGCCTTTCAGGCCCACATGCTTCCAGTGTAGCTCTGTTAGGCTTATAAAAATATATCCCTCCTGTCCTCTGGAAACTCAATCCATTTCAATCTGTAATATAAATAGTTTCTTTTTAACACGCAGTGTGTGCTGATTTCACCTTAATTATATATTTCCCATTGCGAGAACTCAAACTGGGAAAGAATTTAACCAGCAGCCTATAAAGAATAGGGGCTGAAGCTTGGCTTCCATTAACACCTCATTAGCCAGAGTCCATGCTGTACGTAAAATGAGCTAATGATGTTTAAACGAAGTTGTCAACCTATACCTTAATAATGCAGAAATCTATTTCTCTGTAATGTTAACAAGCTATAACACGTTTTTATCTCTAGAAATCAACATGAAGCTATTGGAGTACACAGAGCTTAGTTTGTCATCCTCAAACACTGACCTTTAGTGCAATCATAACACTAATACAAGTGGTACTAATTCAGTATAAACTTTCTAATGGACACAAGACAATGGTTTGAGGAAAACAACTTCAAGTTCTGGACATAAACCTATCTCAACTTACTAAAAATGAAGTTAGAACCATAAAATGACTGCTAGGTGGTTATAGGATCAATTCTCGTCTGATAAAGAAATGGCAAAATTCACATTTGAGTTTACTGTGAAGACCATCATCTACCTTAGCAAAAATCACCATTACTGTTTGCATTGACTTGACAGGTTTAACAGTAGTTCATGAATGCAGGACTTTCATTAACTCCCACTGAAGCAGAGTAAATGGCCATGGAGTCACACAGGGGTTGCACAATATATCCCTTAATTGGCAGGGGGATTGTGGTATTCCTATCCATCAGGCGACCCCTCTGCAAGGGTTAGGACCCAATCTTGTTGCTGTGGGTTTGGAGACATGTGTGCACTGCAGGTGAAGGTCTGGTTTGCTGTGAGAGCAAAAGGTTCCCATTCACTGTCAGACCACTAACTCACTTTGACTGAGCACCACTTTAAAAGTGACTTAAAGAGATAATTTGTGAATTTATAAAAATCAAAGTACACTCTCTAATTTGTGTAAATGTTGTCTTGACTCTAAGGAAACAATACTTTAAAATGAACTGGCTTTAAATATCCTTCCATAAAAAAAAAAAAAAATCCAATGTCCATAACCTCATCATACTCATCACAGAAGCACTTTCCAGTCAGCACTAGCCTATCTTGCAAGGGCCTGAATCCCAATTAGCCCCCAACACCTGCAGTTCCAAAGGGAGGCAGTCAGCAGGCTTGCTGGCTTCCATGTTGCAGGTTTTTTGCTGTGGAATTTTTATCTGAGGCTGCAGCTACTCCACACTGAAAATTTACACATATGGGCTTCACCCTCTGTACCACAACAGCAGCTCGCAGGAGAGGCTGAAGCACCTTCACACGGAGGGTGAATGAGCACCTCTTTATAACTACCCCAAACCTCTCTGGTACCCACAGCAGCCTTCCTCTGGAGCACATGCAATTAAGATGAGGGTCCCTCCTGCTGTTCCTGTTTGATCAGTGAGGACAGCACTGACATTTGCTCATTGTCTTCATGCTTGGTCGCTACATTCTTTTGGCTGGGAGGGCTGCAGTAGCTGTTCCCAGGGTGGCAGGCAGGTATGCCGTTTCCAACCCTTGGCTGGGGATATGTGGTCAGGCACTCCCTGACTGCAACGCTGACTTTAAAATCAGTCACATTTCCTAAGTGTGAAAAATATGATAGGGTGTTGTACAAGGTGAAATATAAGATGGTGATGTGTGTGACCATGGTAGGGAATTTATGGGGACAGATCTTTCTGCGTCGTTGGATCTGAGGGAACTGCCGTCAGGCAGGTAAGGTTTGGCCCTCTGAGAGAAATGGATGTTTTAAGATCTCTTTGAAGATATCAGAGTTATGATGTGTTATGGCCAAATTACTGGCTCACTGATGAAAAGTGGTATGCAGTGAAATGTACACTAGTACCAACCATTGGAAAGCAATTACTACTACAAGTGAGCAGAGAAGCAGTTAATAGTCACAGCACCATAGTGGGGAGTTTGCCAAAACTGTCAGCTAAGCCAAAGTCCTGAACCAACATAATACTAGGTCTGTTTGTCTCATTTACTATGCTTTTCTCATCCCCCTTACCCCATCAGAAGCAAACAAATATCAATAATAATTATAGCCCTAGCAGTTACATCTAGAAATAAATCAATATTCAAATGCACATTTTCAACAGTAAGAGATGCGAAAGCATTATACAATCAGCATTTGGCACTCATTCCTACTGTAGTCTAAAACCATAGGTTAAAAGAAAAGTGGTTTATATGTTAAAAGGAGTCATATAATTTATTTCATTCAGAGCAATTAATTGTTTACTTACAAGACAGCTTTCCACGAAAAATATTTCTTTCTCTAAAACATTCTCTAAACATTTATCTAAAACATGGGGTTTGCTATAAAAGCAAACCCCATTTCCTATAGCTTCCTAGCAAGACTTTCAGACCAATTATCCTATTCAGCTTCTCCCTTCCTTATAATTGGTAATTTAGCTTGCTATATAAAACACAATTAAACCTTGTTAAAAGTAAAGCTGTAGACACATGGAGCTCTAGATGCTGCTAATTCTTAAATCTTAGCCATTCTTAAAAGAGGTACTATTTTAAGTATGTACTAATGTACTTCACACTAATGCAGCTTAGTTATCACTTGCATAACCATTGAAATGTTCTTGAGTAAATTGGAATTTGCTCATTCCCAACTATGTCAGCAAAAAAGCATTTTCTTTTCATCTGTGTCTGAGATAATAGCTAAATGTTATTTTTTGGCGAATCATCAGTTTATCTTGCACAATTACTTTTTTTTTCTCCTATTGCAGTGATCATCTGTCATACCTGGCTAAGTATATAATCTACAAATGTATGTCCTGCTCCAGAGAACTGAAATGTCATGGCTATGCACAGGTACTTTTATATATATACAGGATTAAACCCAAATCATAGGGAAGAGTTTAAACCACATGCAATCCAGAGCAGAACAGAGACACTGAAGGAGCTAAGGAAGAATGGTTCAGCTTTCAGGTAACTGAGCTAAATAATTTTAAGCAAAAATAAAATTTATAAGTATTCTACATAAATATGTCAGAAAAAAATTCAGTTTTCCCTTGGGTAACTCAGTTAAACAGCAAGCAGACTTACATTGGCAGGTACTCATTTTAATTATAGTGTGATGACACTTGCTAGTTTAGAAAATGAATCATATGGTTGCATAGGAATTCAGTCCTTTTGCCTTAGCTATATTTGTAGACAGATAGAAATCTAAAAGTGAAACAGACATTTAATTGTTCAAGGGTTACATGATGCACATTTATTCAGCAGTGATTTCAGGTTATCTTTTCCATGTCTTTCCCTGTTATTAAGAGACCTGACAGCCTTCTTACAGCACGGAGAGTAAGAGAGAATGACATGCAGATCTAACACACTTTCAGGTAGAAGACTATTTCAGTAGTCCAAAATCATCACTGCAAGTACCTTAAGTCTTCCAGAATTCAGTAAACTTAATCTAGGATGCAGTTTAGTAAAAGGAAACAATTCACGAGATTTCCGAACAGGAACATTTTACTCTATCAAAGGACCATAATTTAATCCTGATGCAATACATTCAGTGAAGTCAATGAACTTGCACAGTATAAAGTCTTTAAAAACCTGACACACTGACCTACCTTTATGTGACAGACGTAACCTTGGTTGCCTGGTATCTGCTGCGTGACATCCAGCCGGTAACTCTAGTAACAAGCCATACAGTGCCAGGATTAGAAGGTCCTGAGCAGATGCCATCCTGCTCAAGATAAATTTCTTGTTCTCTTCACTGAACTGCTGCTGTTTGTCTGTTTGTTGTTTTGGTGGGGTGTTTTTTAAGGCTCCAACTTCCACTTCTACTTTGCCTGTGCAGTTAGATCTCTCTCTTTGGTCAGTTTGTGGGGTGTCCCTGTGGGAAATTCAGCGTTCATCAGAGCAGCACACAGCCTCAGCTAGCCATTTGTCAAGCTGTGCAAATGTCATGTAAAAATATTCCCTCCCTAGGACAATTGTTTATAAAGTGCGAGGACATTCCAAGGCGTTACTCTGCAGTGTTGTGTCTTGAGCTGTCTTTAGTAACTCTGCCAGTGGATTCAGGAAGAAGCTGTATTTTCAGTCCCTCCTGCAAGGCAATTCATTCAGAGAAGGAGGGAGAAAAAAAAAAAAAAAAAAAAGGAAAAAAGGAGAAAGCACCCTCCTCCTTGGTGCTCCTCAGAACTCAGCCCCTTGCTCTGACTTGCCAAACAGCTAGTTTTAATTCACCTTTCACCTTTGCTAATTAAAAACAAGAAGTGCCATTCCCTCCTGGAGTTGCAGGATCCACCCAGCGGGAAGCCGGGCTGTCAGGCTGCTGTATTCACTGAGAAAGTTCAGGGAGGGTTTAGGCAATGTACAGTACTGGCTGCTTCTAGGAAGCGATTTAATCCACGTGCCGTGCACTGATTCCTCAATTGCTTTGTGGTTTCACGTTGTAAAGCGCCAGGAGAAGGGTCAGAATTCCTCCTGTCCCTCCCTTTCAAAAAGTCATTTCAGCTGTTGTTCCCAGCTCAGTTTTAGAGGAGGATCAACCCTTGCATTAACCATTTAAGTACATTATCACTTAGTGTCGTTAAACAGCATGCTCCTAAGTGGATCAGGGTAAAAAGAGTCTAGCTGTATACACTTTCTCACGTTAAAGGAAAAGGATCTGCTTTTTACATTTTTTTCCCCCCTTACGTGCTTTTACACAGTAGCTTCTCCCCATTACATTTTAAATGTCTCTGAGGCTGGAACCTTAGGTCATCTATACATGTCAGTAAATTTATCTGACTAGATGCCTGTAGGATTGAGCAGTATTTTAAAAAAATATAAAAGCCTGATCAAAGCACTGTGATGATTAACAGCATCAGATTTAAAAGTGCCAAGCAGCTACCTCTTACACTGCTAACAAGTACCAGAAAACTTCATTTCTTTTTTGCATGTGTGACTTAAAAATATACCCATGGCAAGAACTAGGTTTTTATACATCAAAACTACAGATGTCTGGAATACATTAATTAAGGAATAAAGTTCTCTGTAATTAAGATCTCATGCATATAATCATTTAGGATTATGCAAGGTGCATTTTAGATATTAACAATTGCACAATTTCAATAGGATGAAGCATTAAAGTCAGGTTAAGTCTTTATATTTCTCATTGTTTTTTACAGAAAAAGAATCACAAAGAAAGGAAAATGAAAACTAATATATGCATTTGACAATAATGCACTCAAAAAAATTGGTAGTCAACCAGAGATAATAATATCTGGAGAGAAAGATTTAATAAGACATGTCTGTATGCCAGCAAACTGAAAAGAACCCATAACAATAATATAATGAAATGCTAATAAATGTAATAGCAGGATACATGTATGGGAGAGGACAGATCTGTTTAAGAAGAATAAAATATGTGAACTACTAGGACAGAGGGAAAAAATGCAGCTTTGGTGAAAGGACAGAAGTAAATCATCAGAGTGCCCAAGGACTCCTGGAGGCTGCTGTATAATCAGGAGCAGGGAGCAGGTCATGTCTACCTGTTAGTTGTCCAAGAGCAGGTCAGGTACACATACCTGGGCTTGCTTTGAACCAGCTGGAAGCTGTGCCAGCAGCAGCTGAACCACGGGAGCACGAGCTAAATCACACAGCTATTTGCTCCAATTCTTGCACACAATTGCAGGTTGCAGTGGATTTTATGCTGATGTGCCAGCTGTCTGGCAGTAGCTCAGCATGAGTACTTGAGATATTGTCAGTGGAGAAGGCAATGCAGGCTCTGCCTGCAAGCACAGACCTCAGCAGGGATGAGTTTGTATCCACCTGATAGGATTGTTATTACTGGCACCTTTCTGTACTACTGAGGCATACAGGTGTTCTGCCTTTGGCCATTGAGACCTACTGTAAAGCAGCATGATCTGGTGCCTGTTAAGGTTAGTGAAGACTCCCCTTTGGTTGTGATACTGTGAGTTCTTCTTGAAATATTTGCATTTTTCCTAAAAAAAAAAAAAAAGAGAGAACCAAAACCACCCCACAAACATGCAATTAAGGCATTTCTTAAAGACTCATTCTCTGTCATCATAAGCCTATAAAATGTAAAGATTTCTGATTCTGAGGTAGTCCAAATGGAATTTTTTCTTTGAAAGAGCTTGTTGTGGAAAATTTAATACTTTTTCTTATTTATGATATGTATTTTCAAAAAGAACACAAAAATCCAAATGTGAGCTCACACTATTAAAGCGAAAACCATATTCAGTGAATAAAGCAAATACTGCAGAGTCTCAAATCTTTCCTCTCCCTAGAACTCCTCTCCAAGCTGCTATATGGTGTTATTTACTAATTTTCCTGGGCTTCAGCTGGCACCTGGGATGCTTAACAGACTGAATAGGTTTTCCTGAGATGGTACCTGGTTATCCTGAGATGGTACCAAAAAAGTTAGTGTGGCAAATTCAAAACAATTTCCCCAAGGTTAAAGTTCTGTTTTCATTTTCCAGCTGGGGAAAGGGAGCTGGAGGAGGGAAGGCAGGAGGGAGCTGCTAGAAGCCATGGGCCTTGTTCTGTATTTAGCTAAGATGTAGGGTGCAGCAGGTCTATTCAAACAAATACAGGGATACAAATAAGGGCAATTCCCCCCCCAGCCTGAGCTTACATGCACTCACTTGCATTTCCAGCCCCACATATCCCAGCCATTACACAACTCCTTGGCTCTCTACAAACACAACGTGACCCAGGGCTGGAGCTCCAGAGGAGTCAGAAATACCCAAACAAGCTGATTTTCATATTTGTGCCCAAGGACAAAGCTTTTTTGTCTGAAACCTGATTCTCAAGCAGGGTGGGCTGTGTGGGTGCCTCAGGCTCCTTCCCTGCCTGCCGAGGGAAGGGCTGGGGCAAAGGCACAGAGGCAGAAGCTGGAGCTGCTGCTCAGTGTTCAGGCTTTGGCTGTCAGCAAGAAATCTGGGAATGGCTGCTGGGCATGGGGAAAGATGCCTGCACTGGAAAGTAACCTAACAATAGAAAAGGAAAATTCACATATCGGTGCATGCAGGAGATAGATTTTTTTTCCCCTAAGTTTGTGTTCTCACAGGGTGAATCCTCCCTTTATAATTCACAAATTGCTGTGTGAAGATTGCAAGCCCTTACACAACAAGTTTTGTAGCAAAGCAAGTGGTGGAAAGGTACACACAATTTCAACCCAAGAGAAATGTGTGGCCTCAGGCAAGGCAGTCAAGCTCTATACCTCAGCATCTTTTCAATTTAATAGGTACACAGTCTTGCCCCAAGGGGTTAGACTTTTTCCTATACAGTTTTAAACAGTAGGTAGAAGGATGGCAACACAGATGTTCAAATATTAGGATTCAGTCTTAGATCATTACAAACACAAAGCCTCAGGGCTGTGGAGCCTTCGTGTAGTGCAGTACAAGGGTCTCTGAAGAGTAAACAAGGTGGGTTTACTCCTTATTTTCTGTTTAATAAGGCAAATACAACAGATCTCTGTCAATCCTGAGTTTGTTTCAGTAGCATAATTGCCATTTAAGTAAATGCTGACAGATAAGTAAAAAAAAAATGCCTGAAAACATGCCTGTAAGTAAAGAGTATTTGAAAATTCAAATGCAAACCCTATATTTGATTGCCAGTAGAATCCCTATAATTACACTATCCTAAAGAGGAAGATGATGAGTATTTATAAAAGGGGGGAGGGGAAAAAGGTTGCTGTGTGCCTATGCAGTCTTTATGTACAGTAAAGAAGTCCATTAAAAGAACTACAAATTAATTGTGAGTTGCTATGTGAAGCCTGTGAACCATAGTTTGATTTGCTACAGCTGCTGCAGATCCAGAGCAATCACAATGAAATTGTTGAGCCTGTAAATCTAAGAACTCTAACAAAAAATACTTTTGACATATTGCGTGAACTGGTTTAAGTTTAACTGATAGAGTGAAATGTAAATGCAGGAGCACAACATAAATAAGTAGATCTGCAGCTACTAGTACTAGTAACAAATTCTAAACATTATAACCATAAAGCAAAATGAAATGTTTAGAAAATTTAAAGCTGGGGTGGTCCAAGGTTTGCCATAACCATAACTAGAAACCAGGTTTAAAATTTACAAAACTGCTTCCTTCTTCTGATGACAATACACTGAACCAAAGCAGGAATTCTCTCTCTTTTTTTCTGTCTCTGTCTGACTATGACTGCAGATCTAAAGAAGGTGATCAACCCCAAAAGGAGCTGTGTGGCCTTCACCAAAGTTAATGGTACTTGTGTTTGCTTTAGTACAGTACCTGCAGTAGATGTAGCACACAGATAATGATATCTCCATTTATTTAATACAAAAAGATTTAAAAGACACTTAAATAACAACTTATTTTACAGTGCTTCATCTGTAAATCTTTTTTATGTCACTACTTGTCCACTGGGCATTGCAGTTCATATTGACAGGTTGAATTTTAAATTCTGCCGTACAAAAATTCAGATGTAAGATTTGAAGGAAAGGTCTATCACACATCATGTAAACGTTATCTCTGCCTTATCTCTGCCTTTGTGGTGGGGATTAATGTCTGCTCCAGTGTGCTGCCACTGACTTCCTCATGTGAGCTGTGTGGGAGAAATGGTTACAGCAAACTCTGTGCCAGGTACTGCAGCATCCTAACACCCAGTCAGCCCAGGAAAACTCCGTGGACACCTTTGTTAAGAGTGCTGACAAGGCACAGCAAGAAAGAAAAAGAGCTGATCCTACAGGTGAATAATCACTCAATAATATCTTCTGGAATCTCTCTCAAGGAAAAAGGAGCAGAACCACCACTTCAATGACCCCACTGACCACTGACCCTCAGGAGGATATGCTAACTGATAGCAGAAGAATGCTGCCAGGTCTTGCTTGTTACAAGGAAATAACAGTAAATAATAATAAGTCTTGGTCCTCTGTGGAATTTTCAGACTAGAAGTATTTTAGGTCTTTGCTGTTGTCATAGGGAATTGGACCCTAACCCTGTGTGAAACTAGGAGAGTTTGTATGAGATGTCTCCAGGACGGTGGTGTTATTTCTCTTGGTGTTCTTTCTCTGTTTTATACACAGTGCATTCGCTTTTATCCAAGATCAAATTTAGACAATATTCATTAAGCAAAAGAGTTTAACTGAACATGAACCTTTACTTCAAAAGAGCCACAAAATTACATGATAAATTAATGCTCTGGAAGAAAAAAAAGAGTCTCAATTAAATTACATTTATCGACTCCAGAAGGACAGGGTTTTGACAGGTAAATATAGAAACAGACTGTCCTTGGAACATTACTGTTTGCAGTAACATCATTTCTATGTGTAATTACAGGTGAATGTCTTGGGACATAAATTGGGTATTTTGGCTAATCTATAAAAAACAGGAATAAATATTTCTTTCTTGAAATTCAGGTCTCTTAACAGATTTCTTTATAGGTTGGACTAAAAACCAGGCATATCAGTGTATCTTATTCCTGAAATCAACTCCATGTGCCTGACTTATAATTAGTACATGGGTCACAGCAATCTGTACGGTTAGTTATGGACGAAAATCAAATTACTGATTTCTCTAGAGGAATGTATTTTTGATGATATTTTTGCTACTGAATAATTACTGAAGTCTCTCAAAAGAAAAAAAAAAAGTGAAACAGTTAGCTGTTTGTTGAAGATGAAATATGGCATGACATATTTCCTATCCTGATCACTGAGCAGGAAATAAAAATGCAATGGTCAAAAGTCTAATATTAAGTAATTATATCTACCAGATATTTCCTATTAATTCAAAATGAGGGATATATTTTATTAAAGATTAATGATGCCTTTTTTAATCCCAAATAATCAATGTGAATACTGTTTAGTTCTCCCTTTAGATGACTTTTCGGCCGGTTGATTTCTTCTTGTTTCTTCATTATTTAAAAAGGAGACAAAACAGCGATCAAATAACTAGTTAAGAAAGAATGATATTTTATGGCTTAAAGTGCCATTTAGTGGCCTCAGTTCCTAGCTATTAATTTCTGTACAGAAGAATAAGTGATTTGGCCATTGTTGGAGACACTTGTAGACAAAACCTTTCTTTCCATGATCAGATGTGCAAAATTATAACCTACACATTTTCTGTGCGAAGCCTATGACCCCCATTTAATGCAATTATCATCTTAAGGTGAAATGAAAAGCATTTGTTAAAAAAGAAACCATTTTGACTACAAATCAGTTGCAGGTTTTAGAGCTACAAATGCATTTGGATGCAGAATACTTAAAACCAATACCAGTTTTATTGCCACTAAAAGATTCCACATTCCTATTTGAGCAAGGTGGTGACATCATCAGTTCTGGACACAAGTTCTGGGCTACACTTAGTCTGCATTTTTACTCCTAGCAGTGGAAGACATATGCCATGACAGATCCCAAACACAGAGGGCTGGTATGTGCTATGGCATTTGCAGCAGTGGGACATAATCTGCTTTCGGGAATGTATTAGATTTCTTGTGACAGCAACTTGGGTCCAAAACCTGAGGGAAAGATGAAGTAAATCTAAAGAATTTTTTTTGGCATTTAACAGAGAGTGTGCTTGGAAATGAACTGTCTGTATTCGACTTCAGCACACAAAGAAGCTTAGCGGATTCACTTCTGTGTCACAGTGGTTAAAGCATTAATTCTCCCCTTGGCTTAAAGATGTTCCTAGGAATATATCCTGCTTTGAATCCCTGTACAGCTGTCAGGCAGCTAACACCCAGGTACTGAAGGACACAAATCCCCAGTGTTTTGCAGCAGCTCCTGGTGAGCAGGGGCTGATCTCACTGCAGACTTGGGGAGCTTTGGGAAGGAATTCTCGAACCTTTCAGACTGTACAAAACCTCTCTGAGAAAAGAACCCCCAGTGTGGTGAGACCTGAAAAATCTGTTTCCCTTGAGGTCTTCAGAAATCCCAGCATTAACCAGGTGATAGCTTTCAAAGGAGAAAACCACAAAATCATTGCTGTGTTTCTAACCACTTTACTGTATGCACACGCCCTCCCTGCACCCACGCTCTGTGTAAGGGAACTTCTGCTTTGACTGACTGGCTGCCCTTTGCTGTGTGGTAGCTGAAACAAAAAGATCTGGCTCTACATTCAGAACTTGGGTGTTCTTTACACCACTTTTTTTTTTTCATCTGCTTTATTATTATTATAATGAAGAAAGTCTTTATCATTTGATTTAGCTTTTGACATCTGCCTAGACAGATATTTATTTGAACCACCAACACATTCACTTAAAGAAAAGAGAAAAAAAAAGGAAACAAAAATACCCTGAAACCAAGGGCTTTAATAAATTTTCTTTATTGAAGAGCCAACAACTTCAGCTTTCAAGAAGTCTCTGGACATGATATCAAACGGCATTAAGTAAATCCTTTAAATTACAACCTTGAGGAAGTGAAAGAGGAGTTTCAGTCTATTTTACAACTAGATAAGTGAATCATTTATCTCAGGGAAATATGTTGTCTGCCTGTCAAGGTTCATTTATATCATTATTAAGGCTGTACAAGTATTACCCTCATTTACTGAGATACTGCCCTCTTCATAATCATATTACATTGTTCCAGTAGCAAAACCTATGGTTTCAGTCATTAGAACAAATACTCAGAAATCCAGTGCTATAGTTGCACACTGAAAATGCAATTGTATTGTGAGATGTGAGAAAAACATCAAAAATCAAATCCTGAGGCGCTGTTGGCTGGTACAGAAATTTCATGTAAACAAATTTCCCCAATTCAAAAGAACAGTAATGAGATAGAAGCATAAACAGGAGGTGAGCAATTGTCTGTACGTGAAAGGCTGTCCTCAGGCAAGGCAGGTTTGCTCCTTTTCCATAGCAGAGCTGAATTCAAAGTTAGAGGCTGGAGCTGTGAGACAAGATACCAAGAAAATCAAGGACAGCCTCACAGCAGCAGGATGAATGAGCCAGCAGACTGGCTGGCTCGGGATGTGGTCAAAGCCATGTTATTTGAGGCATTTTTAACTAGGCTACCCTGCCCTGCTGGGGAGGTGTACTGGATGATGTATTAGTTGTTTTCCATCCCTGGATGCCATGATCTTATAAATGTTGTGGCTCAGGACCATGTCTCTTTTGAATTTACAAAACCACTTTGTATGTAGTGGGCAAGGCAAGGATTAGAGAGCCAATTAATTAGACCAGTACATGACTATTTTTACAGGGACATAGTACATTGAGTGAAGGCACAGTGAAAACCACATTTCTCTGGTTAATGTCTCCGTAGGGATTCTCTGAATCATAATTTGTTTTTATATGTGACCATCTTCCTCCAAGACCAAGGAAGGGCACGACCTAAAAGGCAAAGTCACCATATACTGTAGTTTAGTCTGCTGTGACTTCCCTACTCTAACACAAAGCACATGTGTAGTCCTTAAAATAGAAAAGTTAAAGAAGACAAAACCAGAAGGACAAACAAATTATGGCTGCCTGGGGGAATCCCTGATTTACAATGCAGCGAGTTGTACAGTCTGGTGTTGCTGTGCTAGTTGATGTTCAGTATAACTACCATACTAGTTGCTATGATAAAGTTTTAAAAATAACAATAATTAAAATATTATTTCTTGAATCATCTGGAATAGGCAAGTGCTCTGTAAAATGTGGAACCCTCTCATTTTGGTTCCTATGTATCACTCCTGCAGCCTCTGTGGCTCTTATTCCTTCAGTTAAATTTTCCTATGGATTCAGAGCCAAATTATTGCATCATCAGAAAGGCCAGAAACAGGATGGCCTCATTCTCTGGTTGTGTAAAATAACTTGATGTAATTTCTATTAATAGGGACAGCTAAGAACACCAAATATCCTGAAATTATTGCTGTCGATGAGAAGTGTGAATATGCTATTAACATTCATTCAATAAACACTATTTTATGCCTTAAATTCAGAAAACAGAATTTTTGGGGTTGCATCAAGTTAGTTTCAGCATTATTTGTGTAAAAATGAAAACACTATTAATAAAATAGATTTCTTCTGTTCCAATAATTCAAGGCAACAGATTTACCCTTCTGATTACAAACAGTTCCACTGATTTTAGCAGTGGCATTCATGTGCTTTAAGTTAATGCTCAGTGATTTGTTGAGTTGGACTTCAAAACCTTGGATTTTTTTAGTAACAGAAAAATAGGAAATGAAACAGAAAAATTTTGTTCCCAGTGTTAAAAAAGAGCAAGGTATTTCTTAGTTTTAGACCTCTTTACCCTGTTTTGGGAATTTCCCCAAAACAGATGACCATTTCTGTGACACTGATTCCAGATAAAGATCCAAATTTTGCATGTGTACAGTAAAAAAATGTTCCAGGGTGAAAAACTGAGATGTTAGTTGGGCAGAACCAGTTCCAGAGATGTGAGGGCAAGCAAAGGAAGGCTGGGGTGGAAGTGGGGTTGGGAATTATGTCTCCAGTGCTAAGGGAACTGGGGGATGTTTTCTGGCTACAAGAACCTGTGTCCATACAGTTTAGGGATAACAAACTATAGAGCAGATTGGTCACATCCACTTACATAAAGTGTGCACCAAAGGTTTCCCTACAGTCCTGAGGTCCTGAGGTGTGATTATCCTCATCTGTGTTTTACTAGTTTCAAACTGTCTAATAATACCTTGAGGGCTGTGTTACAGTTCACTAGTTTGGCAATTTTATGAGACAAAATTAAGTTTCTGTGATTGCATGTCATCATGTGAGTTACTTAGTGACTAATCAACACTTAGTCCAGGTAATTTCTGGTCTCAAGGTCAAAGCATGCTCAAGTTTGAGAAGATTCACCTGTAGCCTGTATTAAAGTGATGGTTATGAATTTTAAAAAATTGTTATAGAAGGAAAGGAATTAAGCAGTATAACCTGTGGAATTTATACCCTGTTTTGACTGCACTAACACTTTACCTGGAGAGAAACAGGATAGCAGACCCAGTGGGCATCTGTCCACATGAACACTTTTGTTCAGACTGAGACTATGACTTTGGAGTGAATTTTCTGATTCACGCACCACACCTTGGCTTGCATTGTGCAGAAGTGGGAGAAGATGCAAAGTGGATTCCTTTGGGCTGAAACTAAACTGGAAGATACATTTGAATACCGTACCCAATATGCTCCTGCTGTTGCTGGGCACCAGCCCATGCTATCAAACCACAGCTATTCCAAAATTAAGCTCCTGGAATTAATATAGCATACATGTCAGGGCTTGTTAATGTTATAAAAACTGATCCCAGTGACTGCTGTCTCTCGACTGCTGGCAAATTCATATTAAATTCATTGAATTATTTCAGATACAACTATTTTCATGGAAAATGCTAGGAAGTGATTAGGCTCATAAAACTTTTAAATCAAGAGTGTGTATCTTACCTATTCTTATTCAATACATCAGTGATTAGATGTCCACAGTTGAGAGATCTGACTGTAAACTATGTCAGCATTTTATTTAAATTAATAAATCTGAACTCCCCTTGGTTTTGTTGTTTGTTATTTTTCTTTAATATACCAGTGCATAAGGTTGATCTGTGGTCCAGTATTTTTGCATTCCCACCTCAGACAAGAGGATTGTCTGACAGATCTGCTTGGACCTTTCCTCTGAGGTTCACTATGGATGTAATCTTTCATTCTGCAAAAAATATTTTTTTCCTGGAGACAGAGAAAAAGAGTTTTGCATTCTATTCAACTTAAAACTTAATTCTCATTTGTAAAGTACCAAAGCCTCCTTTTCACTTTTCAAGTACTGAAGTACAGTTATTCACATAGCACTATTCACAGGGCCTCCCCAGATCTGGCACCCAGTTCCCATGTTCGGACCCTCAGACTAAAACACTCACCAAAATGGAAGCCTGTCTGAGAAAGATTACTATTACTTGTCACTTTTATGGAAATGTGCCATTTTCTTCTAAAAAAGGGGTGTGCTTGATCAAGAAAGCCTGCCAACCAAAATTATGTATTTATAAACACATAAATCTTGATCAACCATAGCTGGGAGCTTATTTCTCTGTGGGCTGAACACCCAACAAATGACCAATTGACTTCTATGTTTGAATAGCTGTAAGATGGGAGGAATTATTTGGTACTGGAGGTCATATTTTATTTATTTCAGTTCAAGGGCCAGTAATTTTCCACAGCTAATATCCTGTTTTTAAAAATTATCTCCCTAAAAATAAAATTGCATACTCACAGATGTCTTTCACTGGCACTTAACTCTTGGAAAGTATTAATTCTAAGCTTGTGTCATTGAACTGGTTCTTTCCAGAGATATTCTCAGAATTTGTCTAAGGGTAAAGGTTTCCTTGAGTATTTTCTCCCAGATTTTAATGTCTCAGGATCTTATGATTATTTTCTTATAATTTCTGTAGAAGACCCACAACCTGGACTCCCAAACCCCATGATCTGAAAAATATCTTTCACTGAGCAATAATTCACCATGATCACATTTCTCAGGTTTTTTTTTTTGGTGGGAAATTAATAGTTATGGAGAGGACTGCCCTGTTTGAAAGAAACAAGAAACACATATAGAATTCACTAGAAAGTGGTCTACATTTCTTTGGACAAAGAAAAGAAAGAGAGCTCCTTGGTGTCAAAACCAATTTGCAAGCTATGTGTCAAAGAGGAGCCAACACGGAGCGATGAAGTTGGAAATTGAGAAATGTCATTTCAGGTAACTGTGTTTTTAGGATAGGATGTGAAAACATCCTGAATAGAAGGTAAAACTACAAGAGAAGGTTACAAAGGAGCTGGGAAGAACAGAGTCTGTCATGGTATTGAAGTCCCAAGGACAGAGAGAGAGAGAGAGAGAGTGTATTTTGGTGCTCAAGTGTATGTCAGTATTGATGAAAGAAAAAACCAAACACCATCAGCCTTATTCACAAGAACCACATGATTCTGTGCAATAAAATCTATATTTGTCCTTTTTTCACTGTAGTTATGACATTTTAGGGTATTAAATGTCGCTGAAAATGGGACTCAGCCCAAACATGTCACACTAACCACTGGTCAATAAAATTAGAAATTAGCCTGCTGTAGCTGCTAATGTTCTGGACAGGATTTGGCCTGCAACAAATCACTGCAACTGCTGGTACTCTGAAAGTTGTGAATTGGAATCAGAAATTATATTCTGTGCACTGTATTAATTTTGGATCTATCTTCTCCATAGATTTGTAAATTCATTCTGTGTTACTTGGAAGATAGAAAATGCAAAGCATGGGGAAAGAGTAAAAAAATAATGACCAGTAACAGTTTTGAAAACTGGTTTTAATTTGGATCTCCTCCTTAGCTCAGGCTGCCCTTCATCCCTGTGGGGTTTTCACAGCCATACACATTTAATTGACTCCTTAGTAGCAAAAGCTCACTTAAATTTCCTGATCTTTAATCTACTGTAAAGGCTCAATGCAACATTTGGAATGCTGACCATTGACCAAATTGCCTGAAAATGCAACTTTTTGGGGGTTGGAATTCCTCACTTCTTTCCACCTTATAAATAACACATAACATTTGGTGTCTGAGTTTTGTCTATTAAAGATAATATTTTTAATATCACCAGATAGCAAAATGGGATTCCAAATATCACTGGATATTTTGTATTAAATTCCTGAATCAGAAAAACACAATAAAAATAAAATGTAAATGTTCAAACTAATTAATAATTATTTGCCTTTTGTGATCCACAGCTTGCTTTTAGGCATGCATTTCAGTCTCCCTCAGACCTCACCCATCTATTTCTTCCTTTTCTGTAATGTTTCTTCATATGGATAATTTCTACAGTTAAATAATCATCAAACTTAAAAGCAAAAAATTGTAAAAAGGATTTTATTTGTAAAGTTTGTTTTTATATTAGAGAAGAAGCTTATGATTTTGAATCTTTGGTGGGAACATCATGATATACAGAATTTCCTTTTGCTCTGATTTGACTGGCAGAAATAAAGGCTGTGTTTAAATTTTACAGTGGTCACTACAAAAAAGCCCCACTGACTCCATCCAGAAACCTGGGAAAATTGTACAAACACTAATACTGTTCTGTGAGCTAATTTTCTAACCTGGCAAAAAAAGACTTAACAAATTTTATATAACAGCCAAAATTTGCATCCAAGGAAAAAAAGAACACACGTAAACAGGTAGACAGAACAACAGCTACATAATTCTCAGAGGATAAATATCATTGCTTAGCAGTCTTTTTCTCCAGGGAAGCAAGTTTTTAAAGGAACTACCTCTTAAATGGTTCTAACCCATACAAAACCAAGTATGTCTTAGGTCTCTGTATTTGTCCTTTTCTTTTTTTTTTACCTCTTTGCTCCATGCAGTGACAAGGTATCTCTTTCTTGCATGGCTTCTTATTTATTATTTCTACTTTATATAGACTGTAGTGAACTTTTAGATATCAATGCTCTATAGAACTTCTGACTGTCTGAACTTATTTAAGCAGCTAAATTTAGCTGAGATTAAATCTACCTGGACTGCTTAGCTTTATGAAGAATGAAGTAAGTCTCCCTAAAATACTGACTATGTATATTGTGTTGTTCAACAGAAAATGTGGTTCCTAATTGCAAGCCCGATTCTTCCAATCAGCAGCCATGACACAGCACCCTGGTTCATGAACGTCTATTTTGTTGTTTCATTGTCTGGTGAAAAAAGGTAAGTTTCAAGCTCCAGAAAAATGTAATTTACTTGAATAAAAGCAAGCCAGCTGCTTCCCTTCACAATTGCTGAAATGAATACACAGCTTCTTGCTGCTTTCTAAACCTGCTCTATTTGGAGCCAAAAAAACTGCAGGAATGTCAAATGAAAGATACTGAACACATTAAAGGATTAATTCTGCAAATGAAACCAAATAATTAACATTCAGGAGATCCAGATTCAATTCTTGTCTCTGCTTTTGTGGTGTTTGTTGAGGTCATTTAATTTCTTCATGTCTGAGATTCCCTGTAATTAAAAATGGAGATGTTACTTTACATGTTAAAAGTATACAGCAAAGATATTTCTTTGAATATTTATGGAGCCTAAACATATCAGGTCTGGAACACAAACACCTTTTAGACAGTCAATCATCTTATAAAAATGCATACATTTTATACTTCAAAATACTTTACATATCATAATCTAAGACTAATTCTTCTTATTCATATATTCCCTGCTTAAGAAGCCGCAAGAGAAGCAGGTTGAATTTTAAATAAACCATGTTCTTTCAGATTCAAAAGCTAAGATAACCTGCTCTCCTACATGTTTGAAACTTTAAAAAATTACACAAAACTAAGGATTCGAAAACTTTTTCTAAAAGACTCATGCAAAACTTGTAGAAATGAAAAAAACTTCCATTTAAGAAACATTGTTTGTCATGTAAGGGAGACAGATGTTATTAATTATCAAACAGAGACCATGCCCATACTGTGCAAAAGCATAGAAAGTGCAGTAGCACTATAAGTGAACCAGAAAATTACAATGTGTTGTTTTTGCTAGAAGTGGTAAACCTAACATCATATTCAGTAAGAAGGAATGTTGCTTTTTCCTTAAAAAAATGGTTATAGGAGAAATCTCTGTAAGTTACGTCTCTCAGTACTCTTTATCTAAAAGACTTTTTCTGTTGCATTGATTTCTGGTTTTACAGTGTTAACAAAATGGATGAAATTTGCACTAGAACAGAGTGACAAATTGTGACAGAGTCCAACAAGTCAGTGTGATGTGGTTCTGCTTCACTGGCTTCCTGTGCGAGTCTGAATAACCTGAAAAAGTCATTTTTCTCTCCTTCCTTCTCTCCTTTTTCAACTGTTGACAGAACATATTTTATGGCACACCTGAGTGTGAACTAATGTTATAGACACCAGCCTCAAATGCTGAAATATCAGTAGATAGAAGGGGTTTTTTCTTATTTTATTTCCACTCAATTATATCCAGAATGCCCAAGATATCAAATGTATTGACATAAAATTGTGTCAGCCTTTCTTCTCCCAGCATCTTCTATAAGCCAAGGAAGACACATTTGATTCCAGCTTCCCACTCCTTCATACTTGCAGTCCTTTACAAATCATATGACAAATTTGACTTTGACCCATTTTTATATTAAATTTTGACCCTTATTACAGGGATGTGACAAGATTTAAAATTGTGTAGATATATAAAAATAATAATTGTAATAAAACCCCGTAGAATAATAGAATGACTAAGGGAAAAAGACCATTTAATACAGCACAGGACTTGCGTGTCTTCCTTTAAATTCATTTCCACAGAAAACCAAACCACTTTCTGATAAATACAGAGTAAAAACTGAAAGCAAATAGATGCTAGAGTCAAACTAATCAAACATTTTAATTGATGATATTGCTTTTGATTTGTCACTGAATTCGCTCTCCAAAATTGGAGACTCTCACTTTTTTTGCTGAGAATTACTGATATTTAGATTAAATATTTATTCAACTTAAGCTAGACATTGATAGAAATTGTAAAGCATTTAAACAGCGAAGAGACAAAATACAAACCCTTTAAACAATAGTCCATCAAAGTTTACAGACTTACACATGAAAATTCCTGTTTCAAATGCCTGATTTTTAATTAAAAAGAAAAAAAAGAAAATGTTTTCACAATCTATTATTTCATCTGCAGATGTGGAACACACTTTTTCCTAAATACACAGATAGATCATTTAAAAATGAAAAAAAATTAACAAATTTAAAAATCTGAACCTGAGTTAACATTATATTTACAATTTTCTATGTATGGGAAGCTGCCACATGGGAAGATCTTTTATATAAAGAGCATAATAACCAGCTGGGGCCTAAATTCTCCAAATTACCTAGTGCTGGGCTATTTTGTAAGGACAGCCTGCCAGACCCAGTGGCTGAGTTGGTGGGAGTTTTGAAAGCTCGTTTGCTATGGAGGTGGTGGGATTTCACAGTGCCTGTTGGAAGCAGCAAGAGCTCAGCTTGGCAAAGCTGTGTCCTTTTCACACAGTCTGTACTGCACAGCTGCACGTGCTGCAAACCTGGTTTTGTGGCAATCCTTGTCTTTGTGACATGCTCTTATACCATGCCAAAGTGGGTACATTCTACCCTGGAATTAAGAAAAGTCTGAAAAACCGTTCAAAGTTTTTCAAATAGTTCAAAAATAGGGGTTTTTCTTGGTTTACAGTAAAAAAAATATACAGCTTTCCTTTATTTCTAATCATTTCCATGCATACAAAGCTGAAAACATGCATTTCCAAACAGGCAGAAATTTTCCACATGGCTCTTCAATCTTTCTCAACTTTCATATTGAAGACCTTGGAAACAGAATATTTAGTTCCATTTCTGTCTTTCTGGACCGTGACTTTTAGCTTAGATTTTTGGTCTACGTGTGTTCAATCTTGACTTTTATATGAAATCATAGTGCAATATTTTATTAATTTAAAAAATCATATTTAGAGTTACATGGAATATGTTACCCTTTTTTAACATACAAATGACATTGTGCTATTTATTTAGTGACAACATTTCCTGTTTCTGCTTCATCAGTGTCATTTAACTCTGATCAGTCCTTTGCTTTTTATGCTGTATCAAATACTAACAGCAATACCCTGTTGCCTTCCCTCTCTCTGTGTGAGCTGGCATTTTAATCTGCACCAGAAAAGCAGGGTGGTTTCAAGCAGATCTTGCCAATAGAGAGGTAATTTCCTCTGGGATGTAGATTCCTTCCCCACCTTCTGAACCAGCCTCCCAGGAACTTTGCAGAGTTGCTAAACAGGGAACAGGGAGAAGCAGGAGAAGGGAAGTCTGTTAGCAGCTGGAAACAATTGGGTATTTAGAGGCAGTGGAGTCTTGATTTGTCAAGATATTTCTTCCTCCCTTAGTGAATAAGCACTTCTTGACTTAGAAGCAGCAGCAACCGATGGTCTCGCTTCTATCCATAGATGTCATAGGTGGCTGCTCAGGAACAGGAAGAAGTTTTGTGTGGGGTGAACCTAGGCAGCAGTGTAGTGGATGGAAATGGAAAATAATAGGATCTGTATACTCTACAAGGACACTTGTTAGACTTTTCAGACATAAAAATTCAGCTCTTAAATTACTCAGTGAAGTAGAATGTGCTCAGAGTATGGGTGAATTACTCGGGTCAGCCAGATCATTTGTTTCAGGTACAGAAGTGAGAAGTCAGCTTTTAAAGAAAGAGATAGGCAAAGACAAAATCACATTATTGTCCCTTGAGGATATAGTGATGTGATTCTGGTCCATCTACTAACAGAAATATTCTAATAAAATGATTGAGCAGCATACTGAGTTTATATAGGCTTAATGTACTTCCAGAGAATGAAAGAGAGTGGCTGCAAAAGATCATTGGGTTTGTTTTTCAATGACTAATGTTTCATAAAGTACAACTATTATGGTGAATTACAGTTGTCAAGCCCAGAATATTTTCCTCTGTGGTGGAGGGAACCAGATAATTCAGAGGAGGATTCAAGAAAACTGTTGGGACACATGGAGTAGCTCTTCACAGAATATTATCCCTTCTGCCTTGTTTGATGAGAATTACAGCCATGATAACAACAACAACAACAACAACAAACAACCATACTTGGTGTCTATACTCTCATAACAAGGAGGAAAAATCAGTCAGAAAGCAGTAATCCTGTCTATGACACTTATATCCAAAAGATTAACATTGCTTTTGTTTTATAGCATTCTCTGATAGCTCAAATGCACTGATACTTTATATTCTGTCAGGACCAGGAAAGAGATGTTTCAGAGAGCAGAAGAAGATAAAAGATCAATTGAGTGGTGGTAAGAAAGATCTTTATATTTATTTTGATTATATTAATGTTTTACTTGGCTAAGAGATCACATTCTTAGGCAACTCTGGTCTGTTGATCACTCTTAGAGAAGACTGCACAGGAATTTTTTAACTTTAAAAAAAAAAAAAAACCAGTCCAAAAATATATTGCCTACTAAATCTGGCCAAGTATCAAACTATGTCACCTCGCCCTAATCTAAATTAGATCCTTAGCTCATAAGTAGTCCCATTAATTTCCCTGAGACTATTCCTGGATACAGGTGATACTCAGTCTGCTTCAAGTCATTCAACTGTTTTTAACAAAATCCAACTAAAGAGAGCCTGAAATGGTATTCATAGATCACACATTTTATGTTAGAAAACACAGATCCTGAAATTGTCCCATTGGCTGCATGATCTTCAGTTCTTCAACCTCTACTGTGAATGTTGAATCAAGTGCTACTCACACAAGGAGAGAAAATCACAGTGTTTGCTCTGATACTTCCAAAGTTAAGATGTCAGTAATGCTTCTGTATTTCTTTAATATCATAGGCAATGAGTGAAAACAAGACAAAAATAAATACACATATATGTGTATTATGCTGTTTATTAATAGTTTTTCCGGTGCTGTTATTAAACCTTTACAAAATGGGAATAAAAATATCAAGAATACTTTAATCTTGCTGATTGCTTGAAAGATAAAGTGAGGATCCAAAAAAAAATTTAAAAAACTAACATCTCTATTCCTTCTTAACACAATCATGTTAAAATTTAGGAGGGGGCATTGGATTCCACACTTCTAAATCCTGAAAATAAAACTAATCAAATTTTGAAAACTGGTCTGCAGTCACATGAAATTATTAGCTTTTCTGCAGGAAAAGCTAAATTTTTTTAATATTGAGTTGCACTTGAATTAGATGTAGTCTGAGTTTTTCAGAAAGACTGTAGGAGTTAATGATACTTAAGGTATTTATGAATGACATTCTCATCAGAGACGTGTAACAGGGCCTGATATATCTTAAATTTCTCCTTTTCTAGGAACATGCCCATACTTATCAAGCTGGAAGCAGATATTTGTGCAGAGTTTGATGTCAGGCCTTCGGTTCTCCAGGTATTTTCCAGGAAGTTACATCCATGTGATGATGCCCATGAGATATGATTTTCTTTTTTTCCTTCATCACCACAAAGGATTCCAGCTAAAGCTCTGTTGTGTCTAACAGTGGCCATTATGCAGTGCAAATCCCTGATGTTTGCAGTGACAGTTGATTTTTGCTTATCTGACATAATCTTTGATTGCTATAGCTACTTTTCTGGAAATTTGGTGGACTTGGCAGGCATTATGCATTATAACTATCAAATCCCCCTAGAAACAGTTGTGGAGGCACTGAGGACAGGATGGCACTTCCTTGCATGGGTCTGGAAAAAACTGTTTGTTTCCAAATGGATGGCATGCCCCCAGACAGAGCACAGTTATAGTGGCTCTTTTATTAAGACTGACTTATGTAAAATCTGATTTATGTAACAGTCAGCCAACCTTCTGAGCAGCTTAACTTCCAAAGGGACTGTAGAATACAAAGCCATTCTTTGGCTTTAAGGTTGCTACCAGCAACATGTAATAATAGACTGTAAGTCAATGGAAAACAGGAAAAAAGAAATGTTACATACTCAAGGCACATCTCTACTCCAGACAATTTCTTTTTTTTTAATTTTCATTTTATTCATAATATGAATCTTAATTGTTTTTACTGATGTTTATCCTAATGACTTTAAAGCTATGAATCCCATTATAATTGTAAAATCAGAACAAAGATTCATTATCAGGACTTAAAAAACAGAAGACTGTACAAGGATGTGTAACCAAACAGACAGTATTCAAAATGTGCATTGATTTATTTTTAGGACTGTGCTTACTGAATATCAATCACAAAGTTACCAGTGCTGTGGCAGTTGAAAGACAGCAGATTTTTTCCGCTTCTAAGTACACGGGTGTTTCAGATTTTTCTTATTTCCTTTCTCAAGCAGCTATGCTATTCTTTTCTTTCTAAAAGCTCCCTCAAAATCTGGGAATAAAAACCTTTGTGACACTTGCTATTTGCTCTAAGTCCCGTCAAACTAGAGTACAACCCCTCTATGTGGAAGGCTCCCCAATGTCCTGTTCAGCATCACTTAGATTACTTTTGACATGAAAAAAGGTTTCACAAGGAAAGCATTACAGCAACACTCTATGCAGGGCCACACACCCATCTTCTTCTTTTATTTAGATGTCTTGGATTTGTCCCATTTAAATTCTCTACTAAAAGCATTAGGTAAAATCTTTATATGACTCCCCTAGCACACAAACTAGAACCAAAGGAGTTATTAAAGTGTTGACATAGGAGTGTGGCAATCATAGTCAAGGTTACTTGTGCTATTAGATAACTGAAAATATTTTACTCAGTATTTAAGAAACTGAAAGTTTGTTCTAAGAGTACCAGCTTAGCATTAAGACAGATTTACTGACTGGGTTAATTCAAGTTGTGTTCTTCACTAATAAACAAGCTAGTAATTTGCTAAAGTTCTTGGTGCATGAAGATATAAACTATGTTCTGGTATGATCTTTGAATGACAAAAAGGAAACTAGACAGCCAAAATCCATAAATATTTTATAATAACACTTGTTCATTTATTCATTGTAAAACTATTAACAAAAAAATTAAATGCTGTATCTGGGAAGGAAGTGCTTTTTGTATTGCATCAGACAAAAGTGTGTGACTTAATCTGGACTCTCTTCTTGGTTTTGGGTGCTGATTACTGCTTGTCAGTGTTAATCCTCCATTGTTCCTACCTTAAAAGCTATCTGATTGAACTTCTTCTTCAATCATTCTCTAACAATTGGGTTGATTCAACACATTCATTCTTTCCAAGACGAGACAGGACATGAGGAGAAATAACAAGTGTGTTTTCTTCTTGTATTTCAGAGAGAACCAGCAAGTCATTTCAGATGTTCAGTGCAAGGCCTCTTGGGCAAAACATGTAACATCAACTTTTCTACTGGAATAAGTGGACTTGCAAAACATTTCCTACCTCCAATGTACAGCCATCATTTCCGTTTGATAGCTTCAGATATAATCACATTTCTGCAGGGAGCTGGGAACAGGTGAGGAGGGCAAGAGACATTATTGTGCTGTGAAAAAAGGCAGAACTTTTGATAGAGACAGTCTGAGCACACTGTGTCCATTAATGCAATGAAAAGCATTTTACCCTGTCTTGTTAGTGCATAATACATGTTTCATTTTATTGCAAGATATTCCTTTTGGTCTGTGCAAGAGGGAAAGAAACAACACTAAGGCTCCTGCAATAACCCTTCTTGTTCTTGGTAAATTACTATTCCTAATACAGAGATTGGAACCTTCTAGAGATTGGATGGTATTGCTCCTCATCTTTTACTAATTCCACAGAATACAAGAGGGTGTTATGGGCTCAATAGAAGTGGCTGATTTTCACATTATGAGGTGGAGAAAGCCATGCACACAGCTACAGAGTGGGAGTCATAGTGGTGACTATCCAAATAGTCCGCGTTGTAATGCTCTTCCCAAGTGCTAGAACTGAAGCTTTTCCATAGGAAGAGTTAAATAGGAATTGCAAAAAACCTGACCATTTTTATTATAAAACTATGGCCAGACATAGTTTTAAGTTTTTCAAGTATTGACAAACAAGGTCATCACTAGGAAAATTTGTATATGCTTATCTGCTGTGGGAATGTGCAAAATGAAGTGTTCATTTATTACTCTAAATGGGGTGGAATGGGGAGGAGAGAGAAGCAAGAGGAAAAGAGAGCAGAACAGAGTAAAGTATTTTCTCTTTTGAAGTTATGGCATCTTTTTTATCTCCTCATGTAAGTGATCGTGACTGTGCTGCAAAAGCTCAATTAGGCACGAACTATGATCCTTTGGGGCGCTGTACTGATGTTAAACTGAGATTAGGTTCTCTCCCACACAAATCTATTTCACTTTAGAATTTAATATGGATGAAGTAGCTTTTATAAACCTTCCAACTGGAGAAACATAAGATTCTGACAACTTTACTAGCAAGTGTCACTTTGCAAACATATAAAGCTAGCAATTGATTTTCTTTCTCAAGTCTTCTAGAACCAAGGTTTAGCTGAGAATTCTGTGGATCAGATCCATAATGGCGTAAGAAATGAAGGATATAGGCTCTTTATTTGATATCAGTAGCATCCAGAATTAAATTACCAGCCAAGATGTAATTCTTCTCAACGTGTCCTACAAATATGAAATACTCTCTGTGTAATTACTGAAATTTTCAAAATAACTGAATGAAGAAAAAGGTCACATTTAAAATTTACATCTATTACCTTATTTATGGCTTGAACTTACATGGAGAAAGGTAAGCATAAGTCAGGAAAGGATTTAGTAAGGGCAGAGGAGTAGTATCATTGCTGGAAATAAAAATTAAAGATAAATTTTGTCCCACCTTTGTTTTTCCATGTGAAAGTTAGACTTCTAACTTGAAATCCCAAGGTGTCTGTTGAACACTGATAAGCAAGAAGGATCATGTAAAAATCACATGCAATCAGCTCTCAAAATTGTCACTATTTCTTTTTAAATTCTAAAATATTTTATTTGCTTTAGTATTCAGCAGTAATAACTATTCTATAAGTAAATAAAATATAAGTAAATATAGTTTTGTCTAACATTTGCAGAAAGTCATGCTATGAATTTTCAACACAATATAATACTCTTATTGAAGATAATTTTTGGCAAAATTTAAAATTAATTTTGTAGGACTCATGTTAAAAAGGCTCAGATTAGCTTGCAAGTTAGACAGAATATACATATTTCAAGATATTTGTGACTTTTTGAATAAAACCAAGTGAAGTAATTTCTGAAATACAAATAAATAATATTCAAACTTTGCCCACTTGCAAATTAGAACCTTTCCTTCAAACTATCCTATTCTTTATATTGTCTGAGGGAACCAAAAAACATATCCATTAAGTCAGAACCATATCCAGTGTATGAGACTCTGCCAGTTGCTCCCTACCCTGATTAGGCTTAATGGATACAGTGATACTAATTTCAAATCTGCGGAAAGAAATGTGCTATTGAGCACATACATTGTGCAATTCTTATGCAAAACACATGTACAAAGTAGCATTGTGATTTTCACTTTCCTATATTACTCTTAAACCTTGATATTTGAGACACTTACCATGAAATCGGGGCACCCTGTGTAGGTGTAGAGTACACCCAAGACTCTGTTCTCTGAAACATAATTCTGCTTGTAGGCAAACAAACACCAAAACGGTTCTTTTGGGGCAGCAATTCTTGAAAGAAAGGCTGTGTTAATGGCTGCAATCGTACCACGACTTAAATTCTTCTTCCTTTGCTATAAAGCTGCTCAGAGAGTCAGGCCAGTATGTTCCTAATACTGGTAAAAATCTAAGTATTTATAACCCAAAAAAAGCTCTATTTGTTAAAAATTCTGTAAAGGTCAAAGAAATTTCTTTTTCAGTCAAACAGGGCTGGCTACACTGGGCCGAGTGTTTATTGCCACCACTTTTCACCACTGCCAATTAGCACCTACCAGAGAACACAAAGCCAGATGGTCATTGCCACTGAGGGCTTGCTGTCAAGAATTTCCCTTTCCTAAATATGGGTGTGTGAAGGAGAGGGAGGGGGGAAGCTGCATGTAAGGAAGAGAAGTTGTATAAAACCTGCTTTGTGTTTTTACAGAAAGGAACCCAGAAAGAAATTTTATGATGTTATCACAGCTACTTCTAAAAAAAGAATTCTATTTAAACAGAATAAGAGTTCCATTCTTCATCTTATTTTTGAAACTCTGTATAATATAAGCAGAAATGGATTTAGCTCAGGTACCTTGGAAAACAAGAAGATTGACAGCATTGTTTCAGACTGCTTTAGTAGGAAAAGCAGTTCATAGAAATCCTATTTTTTTCTATTTAGAAATGAAACTATTAACCCTGCAAAAAACATCACAAATCACTGCACTGACCCACTCATCAGGGAATTTTTCTGCAGTAATTAGTTACTATTAATAATAATTGTGTATAAGACTACAAAATATGTTAAAGAGAAACACAATATTGTATTATTACAGAAGATTCTGTAATATATGAGAGATATTATCCTTTCAGTAAGATGCAAATTTGCTAAAGCTATATTCAAGTGGCACAGAGCCATAATTTTTTGGATCTTGATGAAATTTCACTTGACTAATTGTGCCTATATTTCTTACACTGATATGAAGATTCCTTATTATACTCCTACTTTCTGTGTCATCTTGGTGTACATTCACAAAGGATGTTGGATTTTTTTTCTTCAGCCATAGCTGAATTTCATTAATGGATACAGAGAGCTAACATATTGGCTATAAAATTTGAGTGCTCTTGGGTCTTTGGATAAGAATTGTTATATGCAAGACTGTCAGCTAAATGAAACACCTCTCACTGTGCTCTCCAGCTCAGCATTTTTTCTTCCAAATATCATGTCTTACTAGTTTTGCCTTATCTGCCATCACAGATAGTTAGTTGATCAGAAAGCAGTTGTATAAATTAGGAATTAAACCCTTGCCTGGTGGTGGAGGTTAATGGGGCACAAAATACAGATCATACTGATGGAGGGAATTAATAAGTAACATGTGTACTATTTTAATATATCCCTTTTTATTACAGTTTAGAAATCCTTCATTATAAAAGAGTCAATGCTGCAATGTTGCTGAGCTCATCAAAATGTAGGGAAAGGAATGCTGGTTTCTGTCTGTATTTGATAAGTCAACCATGAGAAATGTAAATTATTAATTGTTTAGAAGGTATGGGTACTGTTTATATTTGTGTGTGGTTTTTTCCTTAGTGTCACCAAATAAGTATTTAAAGTTTAAATTGTAGAACATTATTTTTAATGTATAATCTCTTTATAAAATAAGTCACAGTTACAAAGTCTAAATGGGTGCCTCAAGAGCAGGTATCCTATTTGTTTAGAGTGACCCTCATTGAGACTTCCTCTGAACATTGAAATGCCTGCTGAGATTAGAGCATGAACTCCAAAAATGAAAATGTTGTTTGGTATGTATTTCGATCTTGAGACAGTATGGGAGGGTGGATGCTAATAGTAGACTGTGGTAATGTCATTATGTGGTTAGTAGCTATTTTGACCCGGGTATTTGTCACTGTAACTCTTTAATTATGCTTATGTATTTACATGGGGTGACATGTACACATTCAAATCACAAAACAGTTTTCCTCTTAGTGAAGAATTTCAGCATCTACTTAGGTCAGAGATTATGATTGTTAGTAGAGAATCTTCCATAAGCAGACCAGCTTAAGCTGTGTGATATAGTTGTTCACTGACACATAAGTACTTCTGGAAGCACATCATGCTCTGATATTTCACATTTTGTTCCCATTTGTAGGTTGAGGACAAATTCTTTAGTTTAGTTTATTTTGTATTCCTTCTCTTGTCCTTATTTTATGTCTTTTCTACCCCTTTCATTATTTTAAAAACATCTTAGAGAGCTTCTGGTCCTCCAGTGAAATATTCCAGTCTTGGAAATCTGACCTTTTATGTGAACATTGCAGAAAAGGAGCAGATTCATAGCTTTTAAGTCCAGAAGGGACCATTCGATCATCAAACCTGACCTGTATAACACAAGCAAAAGAATTTCCCCTCTATTGAGTCCAATAATTAGTCTGTAAAACATCCAGTAACAGGATATTATATTTTAAGAGTAGTTTAAAACTATACAGGTCTCGTTTTAATTTTTTTAGCAGTGGTTTCAGATTATAATTCAAGTAATACTTATAGAATATGTCTATGAATATTTCTGGGATTTTATATAGATCTTTGGTTAAGCCTTAATTTAGTTTATTAATCCACTGGTGAAACATATGTTGCTTTGCATTTGCATGGTTTCAAATCTGAGTCTTAAAATTCTCCAAATCAGACTGTGCTGCCATTAGAACAAATTCTTTCATTTCTCTCAGAGGCATCCACTTACACTCACATAAATTACCAAGCTTAAATTCAAGACTTACTTGTTAGTTGTGAACATTGAACAGCTTCTCCCAGATTCAGCTTTTAGAATGCTATACAGCACAGAAAAATGCAAGGGCACTATTAAATTGCCACTTCACCTCTATTTACACTACATATAATAGCATTTATCTGAGCTTTATTTAGCTCTGACTCCTCAGATGCCCACCTTTTGATGGGAAAAGTTACATTATGCAAGAACAGAGATGCATGCCGTGGAAACAGGCTCAGATAAAAGACCAGCAATGAGAATCATGTTCAAGCTATACAGTAGTTTTGTTTTAAAAAGTGTGAATGCACACCTAATGCTCTGTTGAGTTACTCTGCAAAATAGGTCCTCTGAGAACAGGAGTGAAGGGCTATCATAGATTTTGTGATAAGTCAAACCCAACTCAATTCTCCTAGCCAGTAAAAAAAAATTGTGAAGGAAGAGTGCAATTCCTCATCACAGCTACTGTTGAGTGGAAGATCTTTTCATTTTCACTGAAATGAGTAACAATCAGACTCACCTACTGGTAAATGAATGCTACAGAATATAGTATGGGGCGATACAGAGAGACGCTAATTTTTTAACAACTCAGCACAGTTAGAAGGGAGATCAATAGCTACAATCACATTGAATGTAATGTAAGAGATGTCATAAATGCCATGAGAGAGACATAAATCACACTCCTCAAAGCTGACACATAGTTAACTACTGCTAACACTGTGGTTGTCTGAATGTGATACAAACCAGGGGAAGTAATCCTTGGACACACTTGAAGCCTTAAGCAAGGAAGCCACAATTCAGTGTTTTGTCAGAGCTGGCTAAGAGACTTGCTATTTGTCAAGAAATAGCACATCGTGTGCAATTAAGCTTCTGGAGAATGAGTGGACATTGCCTGGGAGATAAACCAGTATGTTAGGGGTGGTCAAATGCGTTGGAGTCAAAGCCTCCAAAGTGAAGTGTGAATATGTTATACAGGTCCTTGTTAAGGGCTATCTTCCTGAGGGATTGGAGGGGCATCCACGTTTTTAATGGGAATCACCATCCTGCACTGCCAAGTTAACTGTCAGTACTGCTGGCATATGACATCACAGGCTTGCTGAGCAGGGAGCTGGACAGGAACCAGGGTCATAAAGAATCTGTCAATATTGCCTTTTGTGAACAGACCTAGAGGGGTTTGCTCACACACACAGTCAAAGGGGAGACACATGTAGTTACATTCTCCTCAGTCTGAACTCAGTCATTGTGCCTTTTGTCCTGGTGGATTTTGCAAGGCTGGGAGCTGGCTGGGAGCACAGGGAGGGACAGCCCCAGACGCAGAGCTTGCTTGCCCCTGCTATTTAGAGGTAAATACCATCTAGACATCTATAGCAAATACCATCTAATCATGCTCATTGTGGCCTCTGAAGCCACTGACAAGATATTTTAGAAGCCAAACTGAATCCAGACATGAAAAGAGAACATTTTTGGAAACTGCATGATCAAAAGATCATCTGAAAACTGTTAAAAAGCCTCTGCAAACCACATAAAACTCTGGGAGATAAAGAAACTATTAATCAGGAACAAGAAACAGAAGGTGGCAAAATCCTCTCACTATGATCCACTGACTAGGTCACAACTGGGGGAAAATTCTGCAATTTGCAGCTTACAAACGAGGGAAAAAGAAAACAGGTATTTTACCAGGGTAACACTCAGGTTATGAAAAATATACATAGTACTAAACTATGTGTTCTGTACTTTGTCTCCTCACAAAGTGTTTTTTCTGATCATGGTTATAAGTAGAAAGAGTTGAGTGGGGAGAAGAATCCACATGGACAGCAAGCAATTCATATTTGAGTGAATTTTATATTTCCTTGAACTTCATTAATTTTCCTGGTGCCAAATGTTTACCAAGTATCCAAAGTAAGAGATAGCCTACAGTGCTTCAAGTTCATTTCTGAACCACAAATGTCTAGAGACACAGGGAAAAATATTATAAAGGCTACTGAAATAGAAGGGTGACTTTTGGGCATTATTTATATTTTAAAATAACAGAACAGATAAGCAATATACTGAAAATTAGAGAGAAAGGATTCAAGGAGTCTTTGAAAAAAATTATTTTGGGAAAGCGTGTTGTAGAGACAGCCCAAAGCATTTCTTCTAAAAATACATGGAGAAACAAAACAGAAGTTTGAATAATAGCTATGCTATTAATATTTAGTGAATAGTAAACATGAAATGTTTGTGAAAAGTGAACAGGAAATGAATGCAGAAAATACTTTCCAGGATATAAATATTTGTGACTTGTATCTGCTGCCTCTCATAGAGACACTGCTTCTACAAGAGTTGTAAACTCAACAGAGCTGAGAGCAGCTGGGAGACAAAGCCTGGGAGCCATGGCCTTATGGAGGGGCAAGGTGCAGCAGAACACATGGCCACTGGTGCTTTGCCAATGTGAGAAAAAACGACTCCCCAGTTACTCCTCTCCGTAGGATTTCCAGGAACACAATGGGGACAGGAGCAGATGCCTTACATGGGGCAGGTAGTTCGATCCTAGAATGATAGAATATCCTGAGTTGGAAGGGCCCCATCAGGATCATCAAGTCCAACTCTCAGCCCTGCACATAACATGTCAAGAATCACACAGTGTGTCTGAGAGCATTGTCCAAATTCTTCTTGAACTCTTGGTGCTGTTACCATTTCTCTGGGGAGCCAAGCCCAGTATCCAATCACCCCCGAGTGAAGATCCATTTCTTAATATCCAAATTAAACCTCTCCTGACTCAAATTCATGCCATTCATGTGAGTTGTCTCACTGGTCACCAAAGAGAAGAGATCAGTGCCTGCCCCTCTACATCCCCTCATGAGGAAGCTGCAGACTGCAATGAGGTAGGAATTGGCCTCTGAAATTTAGGAAATGGCCTCTGAATTTTAATGCGTGTTTTTTTGTACCTAAGGAGAAGATGGGAAATTCCTTGTCTAAGCAGAGACATGTAGAATGGCAATTCTAACTAGGCATTGTCAAGTAACTCGAGGTAGAGAATCTGAAACCTGGATTCTCATTGCTCTAATACACAGTATGCAGGAGCATAACCCTTTTTTGTGCTTCCCTAGGTACCGGGAACATTCAAGAGAAAAGAGACAATTAAGAAATGTGGTAAAGTTACACTGAATTTTAGAAGTTTTAGGACTGAGAGACACAAGGTCAAACAAGAAGATAAGGCAGAACGGCAATCAGCAGAATACAGAAGAGTGATTAACATGGAGAATGGATCAACTGAGATGGTAGCAGAAAGCACAGCTGTGATGATTCAACAAAGTGTTAGACAAGCACTTTGAAGCACTGAAAACATCAGCGATGTGTTACTGGGAAGGACTGCAGTGGCCTCCTTCTGTCCTGAAGCATTACTGTAAAGACTTGCAGTTCACTGCTGAAATAAAAGTGAAGAAAGGTTTGCAATGCTGTATTGTTAACAACACAGACTAGAAAGATGCTGTAAAACTTTCTTTACAGCTGCTCCAGCAAATTGAGTTTGTACCACACATGCACAGAAATGTTGCAGTAAAGTCATAGAAACATAGAATCTTGGTGTGGTTTGGGTTGAAAGGTGTCTAAAAGATGATGGAGGTTCACATCCTCACACCCCTCCTCCACAGACAGGGATACCTTCTACTAGACCTGACCCTATCTAAATAAACTTCCTTAACAACACACAGCGTGCCAAGGAGCCTTGGTTTATGATAAGAATAATCTAGTAAAATTTTTTGAGCTGTACAGGAGCGCTCCCATTTCAAAATAAATTGCAACTGAAAGCACATCTTCAAAAAAGATTTCTTCATCTAAAAAATTACTTGTATTTGGAAAATAACCTAAGATGATTCCACTGATTCTCTGTAGAAACCATTGCTGTTCCATACTTTGCAGCTTTTCTTACAAAATTAGGTGGGTTATGAATACTAAGTGCCATGACAGAAGTAGTAGAAAGTACAACAAAGCACTCATGAAATTGAACAAATAAGCTAAAAACAACTTAGGGGTAAAAGATATCCATGAGGCAATTGAGACCTTTTGTTTAAATCACCTCTGTTCAGGTAAAATGAGCACTCTGTTGGTTTTACAGACTTTCCTTTCATCCCTTCTTCAGAGCAACAGGGAAATCAGTCTTCTCACATGTGCTTTACGATAAATATATTTAAAAGTTTTATTGCAAATAAATTTTGTTGTATGCAACCCAGATTTGGGTCCATGCATTTATTTTTCATTGTTATTAAGTCCACTGTACCTAGTTTTAAGAGAAGAAGAACTCACTCTTTTTTTCTTTTATCTTTTTTGGCTTTGCAAATTCGTTATTCAGCTCACAGTGATCAAAGACTGAAAACTGGCCTCTTTCTCAAATACAGCATGAGTCATTGGCCAATGCAGATATGAGCAAAAGCATCTTAGCTTCTCTGTTTTCATACAGGCAAAAGTATTGTTTAGCTGACACTAAAATGGGAACTACAATCAAAACATACATAATCCTTTACAGTGCAATAGGCACCATATTTGTACCACATAAAAACAAATAGCAAATACTTCCTGTAGGATTTGTCACTACACAAGAAGTTTGGACAACTGCATGATTTGAACTGTATACGTTGTCCATAAATATTTAGCATGCTAAACCATGTGCACTTTCCTGCCAACACGGTGTGAAACACAGAAGCCCATTCCTTTCTAATTCACAGGAATGCCACTTCAATGACATGCCAACATATGCTACATACTTGATGCTGTTCTAATTCAACCAACTACTGCAGCAAAACACCCAGAAACAGCAAAAGTTGTTATAGAGCAATTGTCATACCTTATACTGAAATTATTCTTTGTACAGCTCATCCCGGATTCAGCTGCTTGTACTCCAGATCTACCAAGTCATGGCACACAAATTCCTTACACAGCTCCATGCTGGGTTGCCCTCTGGCTGTGGTTTGGAAGGAGCTAAATCTTTCCATAGGATGGGAAACTTCTGCTTATGGTACAACTGGTCCTACTCCAACTCTACCAGAAGCAGAATTAGTAGTACTTTCCAATTTCTTTTTTCATTATACTGCATAGCATTATCTTAAGAGTGTTAACACTTTATCAACATTTAATTAGACTTTTTGTAGTCCTATGAAAGCTAATCAGAATAAATATAAGGCAATTCTAGGACAATTAAAAAATCAAAGACTACTTCTCTAAAAACAGATCAGAAATGCAAAGCTTTGGTGGCTAATGAATTTGCAGATAAAGAAAAAGCAATTGAAACTTATTTGAATGGAACAAAAACAGTCTTCAAACCTAAAACCAAAATTCCTATCCAGAATCAAGATGTTCAGCTTCATGGGTGAATGAGATTTACATTTAAACCCATCTAGAATTTTGCAGTATGATTAGGACATATACACTAAAACATTTTCATTTTGATACAGTAATTTGGCAATATACTAATATTAACATTATTTTTCCCCCATAGAAGTTTTAGGTTGAGAAATGTTATCTACTTTCTCAGACGGACATTTTCAGTTATATACTATATTTGGTTTTAAATACACTATTCCAGAAATATCCAGCTGACACAAAGAAAAAATAAATAGGGGTCATTTGAAAAAGGGCCACTTCCCAGTAGGCATTCTTATAAATCCCTTGCAAAATGAGATTTATATTGTCTTGCCTGATACTAATAAGACATAATGAGTAGATTTTCTGAAAGAACTATTGTAGTCTATCTGCCAAGTGGAAAACTGTATGTCCAAACCACTAATTAGACTGTTATCATAACTTACACAAATTGTGAATCTAAACTAAAGGAATCCACTGGGGCTAGTAGAATGCTCCTGCTTTCCTTTTCACATAAATTTAAACCTAATGACTGTGCTAACAGAACTCATTTGCTGAAATACAGGTCTACTCCACATGTGCAATTTTAACTTCAGACAGCACTTCCAACTTCCAAAAGCAAAAGTGAAATGGTGGGAGATAAATTCTATTCATAGCAACTGGGTCCAATTAACTGACTTTGTTCTTGCCAAATCAGTATGATATGCCTTTAGCCATGAAACGCATTTTTCAATAACGTTTTGCAAATAAAAATTAATTAAAATTAGACTTCTTCAAGGAAGTTTATTTTTATTGAGGTAATGGATATACTTAAGAATATATATCTCTCTCTTCATGTGTATTTACATATATATGTATATGGGTATATATATGCATGCATACAAATATGTAATTGCACTTCTTGAATATGTATAAGTATGCACAGACAAATACAGAAAGAAAGACAAAGAAGAAAAGTCAAAGTGCACAGGCTTCAGGTGACTTTTCTTGGAAAAGTAATGATGGGTCTTACTACAAACAGAATTATCTAGGTTTTTCCTTTATAATTAGCTCCCTGAAGAAGACGACATGGCTTTAAAATCCATAAAAGTTACATTTTCATAAGAAAGAAAATTAGGGTTCCTTTTTATCCAGAGGAATATTTGAGAACTCTCTTTATCCGAGGAGTACAGGAAAGGTGAAAAATATTTTTGCTCGAACTTCCCCCTTCCCCATGTGACCTTGCAAGTAGAATTTGGCTTTCATATGGTGTTGCAATTAATTCAGTGATCTTTGAAATGCAGTAAACTTTTTATGCCACCTAATCCCTAGGGAGTTTCTCACTTCTTTCATGCAAACCTTGGCTGATCAATCCAGGTGGTTCACAGCACCTTCATCATCTCTGAGCTGCATTCACCCAGTCCCACATTTAAAAAATTTTTCCTGCCATGCTGAAATCTCTGAAACTTTCTGTCTTTTCTGCCATGTGATTCCATCTCACCTAATCTTGAAAGAGAAAAATATATGACCAAGAAAAATATGAAACACATCTCACCCATCATAAAGACTAAAATGCGTGAAAGACCAAGTTTTGGTGGATAAAGTCTGGGAAAGAGAGGAAAGCACCTTAAGTAAGTCTACAATGTTCAGAAGCACAACCAATCAAGTTCTGGAAAAAAATCATTGTATCTAACCAAAAGAAGATATTCTCTCTTGCACGTTAACAAATGCAAATCTCCTTCCAGACAGTTTTTTTTTTCGAAGCCAGTTAAATGGAGTTATTTCCAGGCACCGAGTTTAGCTTAAATTAGATAATGTGGTGAATAGACTTCACAATAAACCTTCTGTAGTCAGTGATCTGTCTGTGTGACTATTTATTCCTCGTGAGGAACTGTTACTGTTGATACATATAATTCCAGAGCTTATTTCAGCAGAATATGGACCATAGATTTGTTCAGGAGTCCCTATGGATTTGTTCAGATCTTATGGATTTTACCACTTCTGTATTTTTGTAAGGAAGTAAAAATTATACACTTACTTTCATCAAAGTCGGGGTTTTTTTTATTTGTTAAAACTCAACCTTTTTTCTCAAATGCAAAAGTTATGTATATACTGCCTAGAGAAGTGTTGGATGTCCCATACATGGAAGTGTTAAAGGCCAGGTTGGATGGGGCTTTGAACGACTAGATCTAGCAGAAGGTGTTGGAACAAGATGATCTTTAAGGTCCCTTCCAACCCAAACCATTCTATGTTTCTCTGATAATACCATAAAAATGCTACAGAATTTAACAGCTGATGACCTCTTTCTTCTGAGCCCAAATAATTGGCAATCTGTTGAAAGAAGAAAACCTGTAGCTGATTATGCTGGTGTTTTGAACAAGCACTAATATTCCCAGTTTCCCCTCCCAATGTCAAACTGTTCTGAAATTTTATGGTAGAAAAAAAAAAAACCAACAAAACAAACCACAAAAACAATCACAGTTCAAAACCCTTTATTCCCCACAAATAAAAAAAAGAAACAGAAGGCATGTGGGAGCAATGATTTAAAAATCACGGCAACAGTATTGAAACTCAGAAGCTGCTGCAAATGCATTGCTAGAATTTTTCTTTTGTCTCAAGATTCATTATTAAATTCAATCATAACCTCATAAACCAAGGGATGCTGTTTGGAATAGCAAAATATCAATAAAGAATAGGGATAGAGAACTGGCTAAGCTCCAAAAGTTTCAATTTTTTTTCTCTGAACAAATATTCCAAAAGTTACTTGCTTATCAGAATATGCAAGATTTTGAATCTGTGAATGATGATTGGAAATCTAGCTCTTTCAATACATTTGATTTACTTTTCACTTTGCCAGGCCACTTACACCTTAGGGCTAGGCTTTCCTGAGTTCCTCTTGTCCTCATGATTGGCAATGACAAACCATAAAAGCAATATTCATTTTGTCTTTAGTTTAGACATGGGAGTGAGGCTCAAAAAGTGTAGGTTCAGTGTTTGACACAGAAAGTCAATCTAGGTCTCGAGTCACAGACACATGGAAAGTCACAGTGCCATAATGAGTTACCCAATATAGCTGAACTGCAGCAGCATTTATCTTCAGTCTCCTAGCCTGTGACAAGTGTGAAGTGATTTACATTTCTTTGGTCCTCAACGAAATATGTGATGAAAGAGGATGAGGATTATTTGAATTACTTCACATTTGCCATAACCAAGGGAACACAAAAGGACAGTTAAAACAAGTTGGTTGCTCTTCAGTAGCTTGTTATCTCTGTGGGAACTTGTCCATGTGCCTAAGCCCACAACTCTACTTCTTGAAAAGAGATAATACTGCTTCTTTCTCTTCCCTTTTCATCTTAGATGATTGTAAATTCATCAGGCCCAAGGGGTCTCATAATAAGTAACTTTTTTGGTTGAAACTTCTATATGAATAAAGAAGTTTAATAAATAATATCACTTTTCTTGGCTCATTCACACAGATAAAAAATATAGCACTGTTGTCAGCTAAAGATATTTCCATTTACAAATATTATCATGTAATAAATCACACACTAAACATGGGATATAACATCTACAGCACTTGAATCTTACAGCTTGACCATTGAATATTATCAATTTTTAAAAATATATAACTTCTTAAGCATTAGAAATTTAAAGACAGAAATGGAAAATGCCTTCCCTAAAATTGTCTAGCAACCCAAAGGTAGGATAGGAACTATATAAAATGTTCAGCCCATTTCTCTGCATAGCCAGATAATGCTACTCTGTTATAGATTTGGCATGTGGAAATAGAGCTATAGCAATTTTTGTGACAGGAACCTATTTGTTCTCTGAATATTTTTAAAAACATAACAATTTTACATTTTGCAATAACAAATTCAAGTTCCACAACTTTCTTATTAGCTTCTGAAGTGTATCAAGAGCACATTGGAAGCATAAGTGTATTTTCCTTACAACATGGTAATATAGCATTTAGAATAGAACAATTTTTTCGGGCTGAAGTTTGTCAAAGGAAAATGCCATCAGGAAAGATGACAACTCAAGAGCAGAACCTTTTTGCAGTGGCCTCTTATGCCAGTCCAAAATGGCAAAAGCAGTAAGAGCATACAGGAAGTTTGCCCCATACTGTGTGTTATTCTTGGTGGAAAAACACCTTCCTAGCCTTGGCATCAAAACCCCACAGCAGTAAATTTCAACTCATGTGTGGCCAGAGAGTCCTGGCTGCAAGATTAGCATGTTTTGGGAAGTGAGGTGAAAGAAAACATGGATGTTGGAAATCTGCCAGAGCAATTTCAGAACCAAAGAACGCAGAGAAGGGCTGGATGACCTGAGAACAAATTTGTTTCACAGCTACTTCAAGAAGTGTACTTGCAAAATACAAGTGCAATTCACCTACTTTTGTTTTCCCATCTTGTTGACAAGAGCACCCAGTAATTTCCATCATGAAACCTTGCATTTAGTTCAATTCTGACAAAGCTAGTATTTTAGAATAAACTTGCACGTCTGCCATAGGTTACATCTTTCCTCTGAAGATTTCAGTTGCACAAAAATGTTCAAATTATGAAAAGAAAAAGAAAACTTGTAACAAGCAAGAATAAGTCTGAAAATAACACTTTGTGACTCTGTTTAAATTCTTATCTTTCCTATCTTTGAGAAGGTCTTGCCTTAAGCATTCAAAATGGTATGAAAGGAACTGGAATATGACCTTTGTGTTTGGTGCAGAAACAGCTGAGGCAACAAAGCCACCAAACCTGTATGCAGGGGAAATTTGACTGAAATAGAAAGAGACAAGGGGCTTTACAGTTGGAATTAAAGCTGGGAGAAGATAAAGTGGAATTAGCAAGATCTGAAAGGTTCCACTTGAATCTTGAAAGAGATTAAAAAGTTGGAGAGGAAACAAGGAGAATGGTTTGAACTCTGTATTTGGCTTCACAATTTTTTGCTGTGAAACCCAGAGGCAAAATGTATGAGTATTCATTTATCTCACCCACATAAAGAATAACAGCTTGTCATAAGAGATAGATAATAAGTGGTTACCTGTGCTGGTCAACATGCCTGAACAATGAATCTGTAGTTCACACTTGTTAGGGGCTGAGTGAGTGATAATGTAACAAAGTTTTTATTTTAATCAGTCTCATTTTCAAAATGTTCATACTAGGCACCAAAAACTCTCTTTAAATAATGTACTCTAAAAATGAGGAAATAGGAGACTTTTTTTCATTTGAAATATGATGTACTCTTTAAATATATGGCTAATTTTGCTTCTGTCAGAGGGTATATCACCACAAGATGGTTATTTATCTTTACACATGTAAACTTCACCTTCCTAATTCCTTAATTGTCAGAGGCTTTTTCAACAATCTTGTTTTAACAGACACCCATTCAATAAACATACAGTGCAGAAACAATCATTATCTTAATCTCTTATGAATTTGTTTCCATTTACTGCTTCTCACTGGTTGATACTGGTGGAAGGAGAGATGAGTCCCATGTTGCAGTTTTGCAGATACAGGGCTCAAACATAGTCCTGAAGAAAAACAATCCAAATTCTTTCATAAATACAAGGTGAGGCACTTTAATTTAAATATTTTTAACTTGCTTAGGCCCAGGTTCACCGTGAGTACACAGCATATGAAGAGTGAGTAACTCTAGTTTGAGGCAGACATTGATTCAGGAAACATTTAACATTTGACTGAGTTTAGATCTCATTAATAGTCTGCTATGTAGACATAATCAAAGTACTAAAAGCTTATAAATGTAAAACTCAAAATCATGTACTTTTGAACAGTTGTTCTTGAGTTAAATTTCTCGTTCAACCAAAATTCTCTCTGTAACAGTAATTCTCATATCTGTGCTTTCCCAAGTTTTTCCTTTGCTGTCTCCTTTTCATGAGGAAATGTTAGCTACAAAAGATCACCACAGGAAAAGTTAATACTTTAATTTAAATATGTATTTTTATGCATAATTTCTCTGATGTTTGTCACTGAGAATGGGAGAAAACACACAGAAACATTAAAAATCTATAATTTTTCCTTTTAAACCCTGTGTAATTTTGGTTCTTCATTCAATTTTTACATCTTTTGCTGGAACTATTCAACTAACAGTATCTATATTTCTACATACCTCTCTGCAGCTCTCTAATGAAGTCTGGCAAAGCCTGTTTCTTTCAAGAATTTGGCCAACAAAGGTAATTAGGAAGGCTGTTCTTGCCAGATTTCCAGGGGGAATATTAAAGAAAATAAGAAAGAATGGAAAAGTAAATATTTTTTCTAGCTGTAAAAATTCCACTAAAGGCACCTGCACAATAATTCATCTTTTTCCAAATTTCAGATCACTGGATTTAAGGTTTTGAGGATGTTTAGTGTCAATTGGAGAAAGGGCATTTCTGCATCACTCAGATATAAACTAATCTCTGTCTTCTCAGAGGCAATAAGAATATTAATCTCAGAAGCTTCATCTTGGTTCATTTCAAACCTGCCCATCTACTGTAGTATATTTGAAAATCATGTGAACTCAGACTTTATCTGGTTAATCAGTCTTTTCTCCAAGGTTATTTCTTGCTTATATATTAGCTTATTCTTTGATGCTTTGTATGGGTATAGTTTAATTTCGGCATTTAATTGATTTTATTTCCTACATTTACCTACTTTTCTAACTTGTCTGTAGCCTCCCAAGCCCTTTCCATTGGTAGTTGTTTGCTATCTCTCTTTTGTTTTACACATTTATTTGCTTCAGGAGTTCCTTCACTTCTTCTAACATCACAAAAAAAATCACTGTTTCTTCTTTTGCTCTGAGAACATTCCCATTCTCCCTATATTCTTAACTATCTTACTCAGAAATTATTACTGATATTCTTTAACTCATATTTTAGAGCAACACTTTATAGTTGTTATTATTTTTTTTTAGCTTCTCCTCTGCCTCTGTGGCTGGTATTTATTAGGGCACACTACATTGCATCGATGTAGAATCCCCTTGAGTGGGGAAATTCTCATTTTAGCAGGCCTTACCAGATTTGTCACTTTGGCCTCTTTATTGGGAGAAAAAAAGGGACACAATTACAAATGAGACAAATGAGAACCACTGTGTCTTCTTTTTATTTGTATTAAGGAAAAAAGGAACTTCTGTAATGAGGTTCCTACATACTCCCCAGATAGCATCTGGCTTCCACAATATTTTCTGTTTCTCAAGCTTATGAGATGATACTTGGTTTATAATTCATGTCCTGGCCCTAGGGGCACTGGAATCATAAACATTTTAAATGATGCATTTATGATATACAGCAATACATAGACTGAATGTTACACAATAAAAAAAAATATTAAAATAACATATTAGTATCCATTATTTCTGTATTTTAAAAAATTAAAAGCTATATCTTCCTCTAAATAATATATTATATTCTTCATTCTTACACAAAGTGAAATCAAGTCCTCTGCCATGTACTTTAGTCATACTGGCTACATAGCAGTTTACGTAGCTTCATTTTAGGGGTGAAAGAGAGATATTTCTCTCTGGGAAGTTAACTCATTTCTGTGGGCAGTATGGTTTGTTATTTGAAGACTTGGTTGCACTTCAAAAGAAGGCTCTAGGGTCAGTAAATTCCCACTGACCTTGCTAGCAAGTTCCATCTTATCTTGGACCAGAAGGAAAATTCTTCAAAACCAAATTCACATAATTATTCTGCAGTATTCAAATAAGACCAAAATCTATCTTTTTTTTTCCATAAACCTCAAGATTCAGAATTAGCATAATCCTTAAAAAAAAGTCAGTATGCTGCATGAATGAAGAATATAACTTCATGTTCAAATCCTTATACTAAACTTTTGAACTATGTTCAATATAAAATAAATCTCCCTGCCTCTCTCAATGGATGTGAATCTCCTAACAAAGGTAGATGAGAGTCCCAACATAATGTAGTTCATCATCCCAAATTCAAAAGCAGATGCTATCAGCAGTGATAGAGTAGAAAATTAACAGAACATGAAACCTTCAGCTTGTACGAATAATCAGAATATGTTTAAATTTTAAACATATTTCCTGATTAAAAGACTATCAGGAGCATGCTAAGCCTTCACTTTTTAATCTTCTATCCTAACAGACTATCAAATAATATTGTTGGGCCCAGGTATTATTTTTATATTGTTCAACACTGTCACTCAAATTAGTCTAAAAGATCTTGTAGTGGCAGATGATTAATCTGTCAGCAAAAATTCTGCTACCCAAGCACAAAAGTAATTATTTTCTCCTTAGAACATTGGAGTTGATCAAAGGATAAATCAGAAATCATGGAGCAAACCATACCTCCTCATAATTTCTCTCTTATGTCAAATCTGAGGGAAAAAAATCTCTAACATAAATGTATTGCAGCATGACTATGTGTAAGTAGAATTAAATAAACCCTACTATTCATAAGATGAAGCATAGAAATAAAAATATTGGAATAGACAAGAGCAATGTATTTTTAATTATAAAAGATATGGTCACACATGATAGGAACAGCTCATATAACCCTATAAAGCAAGCCCTCAAAATGTCTGTGAAGAAATCTGCATTTATATTCTGCTCTTGACCATGAAGCCTAATTATCACTTTGTAAATTCAATTACCCATGGAATAAGTAGAAAAATGCTTGCAAAGTGTGTGTTAGATTATACCATTAAAAACTAATGACTATAAGCAGAGAAGGCCAGCAGCATTCAGAGGAGCATTGCCAGGCTGAGAATGCTCAGTGGATCAGTGTGAAGGGGGCACCAAGAACCACTTCCTTGAGGATATTTGAGGAGGAGATTGGGACCTTTGTCCCTGGTGAGAAACCCACCATGGACACTCCTTCATGCTCAGTCTTGGTGAACCTTGGAACAAGGATTCACAACAGCCTCACCTTCACTGAACTAATGGATTCAGCAGCCCCTAATGTTTTAAAATAAAAAAGTCCTAAATCCTTCGGGCTTGAAATGGTGACCCATTAGCACACCCCCAGTGAGAATTGTGTGTTCCATTTTATTGTAACAAGCCCCACTCTCCCTCTCCACCCACAAAATATAATTAGAGGAATTCCATGAAAATCCTCTAAGCAACGATATCACACACCTTCTACCAGAACAAGACAGCTTATCTTGCACATGTGTCTTAAAAAGGATGCAAAATTTTAATATTAAACAGAAATTTTGGAGTGGGATCAGGAGTTAGTGTTTCTACCATCAGAAAAGTGCATTGTGCTGCCAGTGATCCAAAGAGATTACTGAAAGGAGAAAGGATGCCTGAAAATAAAAAAAAAACATGAATGGAAAAAAATAAACAAAGACCTTAACATTTCTTTATTTTTTTCGTGTTATGTTGCTGTGATAGCCTATCAACTGCTGGCCATTCCTACCAACCTGATAAAAATGATCTGACACGTTACTTTGCTCATGTCCTAGATTATACTCCTTGGCTTCCTCAGAAACTGCTCCTACATACACTGAATAACTCTGATTTCTTATTTTTATCAAATTCCCAAGGCTTAAATCAGGGTTGCAAAATTGTGATTTCTTATTTTTATCAAATTCCCAAGGCTTAAATCAGGGTTGCAAAATTGTACCTGAAGATGATAACACATTTACTGTCTTATGACACTTCCAGCAGAGAAGTGGGAAAATCCCTAATCATAGACATTAGACAGCTCCCCAGTTCCTTACCAAATTAGGATTGATACAGTTCTGGATGTATGCAAGCTGTGCTCTCATTTCCTAAGTTTATGTTGAACAGTGTTCAGCCCTAGATCCAGGCAAAGCAAATGTCCAGTTACCCAAAGAGGTCTCTTGAAACTTATGCTGTCTGACAGTGGGTCACTCAGGTTAGGAGCTTCCAGAAGGTTATAACCCACCCCATATAACCCATCCCATATATAACCCATATACCTCATCACACAGCCTGGAGAAGGATGGGTCCACCAGCTTCTTCTGGCCATGTATTTTCCAAGACAGAGCATTCTTCAGCTCCTTAGACAAGATAAAAGATGTGAATTTGTTTCCAGAGCTTCACTGATAGAGGAGTGACTCCCTAATCAAAGGCTCTGGAAGGAAAAATTAGTAAGTATAGATTCTGCTATGAATTTAGAATAGATATTGAATGTTTTCAGATTCAACATATTAAAAGTTACTGGAAAAGGAACTGCAAAAATCTAACAATCAAATATTAAGATTAAAAATATTGAGCTGAAACTACAATAAATTCTCTTTGATATGCAGCTTTTATTAGTATGAACATAGAAATTTAATAAGATATCCAATAAAGTATGAAATAAATATTTGAGGCCAAGCTACATTTGTAGTGGGAACCATCATTATGAATTTTCTGATTTTGTTGAAGGAAAAACCTATATGAGAATATAACATCTACATTTTTAAAGTTTCAACTCACATGAAATTGAAAGGCAAAAAAACTACTGATTATTAATTTCTTAATTATAGCCACACAAAAGAGGTCTCCACAAGATCTTTGAACATAACTTTTCAAAATAATTAATTGTTCTTGCTCAACAAAAAAATGCGTCACATTTAATGAGCAATATTTGTGTTTATGTAGTTTAAAAATATTTATTGACATCGAAAAGGGAATCTTGAAAATAGGAAAATGATAGTTTTTAATTTAGTCCAACAGCAGAGGCCTGAACCCAAACGTACTTACCTACCTACCATGGAACAAGCTTATAACAGGCCCTATTTTCTCTTCTAAGCCTCAGAGCTTGAGCATCTTTTCACTTTGGACCTAAGCTGGGGTAGTTATCAAAAAGAAAATACGTTCAAGAAGCAGTAGAAAATTGTCAGAAAGGGAAACACTGCCACAGCAAGCAATAATCTATGTGAAAACACTCTACAGTAATTCTACGTTGCCAAAGAATTATGTATAGTCTGTGCATAAAGGATTTTTTTTTATTCTTAAAGTAACAGTCCAAAACTGACTTAAAGCAGAAATTGAGGAACACACAACATCACAATAAAATGCATAAGGAAAATCCCATTCTTAGGTACTCGATCAATAGCAAAGCTTTATTTTTCTTCATATTCTGTTTTACTTTATGCAGTTCTCTTTACATTAACCTCTGTTTTCATTATGTTCAATAATAGCACTAGAAACACTGTCATTATTTTAAGTCCACTACTATATCAAAACATTTATTGCATTAAATATAGCAAGCCAAATACTTTTCAAAAACCCCTCAGACAATAACCACATAATCTGTAAATCTGGAAATAGCATAAGTGAAAGCATAAGAGTGATGACAGCCACACTTACTGGCTCCTCTGAAAATAAAGAACTTAGAGTGAGGTAGTTTAATCCAGTAAGTGTGTAAGCTAAACAAAATATTACTAGAGTAAAATGGAATCCTGAGATCTTTCACTGCCTTAAATTGTTTGCTTCCTACAACAAAGGAAGGGAACAGAGAATACTGAGTTCATATGCCACTCACGTGAATTGCTTTGGCTCAGATCCTTGGGATCACGAAAAATCTAGAAGACACCTGGGGCAAGTCTCACTGATTTCAAGAATGAACTATTGTCAGCTTACCAAGACCAAAAAAAAAAAAAAAAAAAAAATCCTGCAACTTTTGATTATAAATATTTTTTACTTCTTTAAAGGCCTTTTTCTGAAATGATCTTCCAAATGTATAATGCTCAGGTTAAAAAAATTGTTTCTATCACCAAAATTATTTACCAATTTGTCAGAATATCTCAACTTCTGTTGAATAGTGTCTCCCATGAAACATGAAACTATAATCAATTATAAAAATAGGTTGAAGCCCCAGCAGTAAATGTACTTGTAAATTTTGGCAATTATTTGAAATGGTACAAAATTTAGACCAAACTATTTTATAGACAGAAATGTGTAAGTACTGGAAAGTTAAATAGAATTACTCTTTTAGGAAACCTTCAGATATCTGAAGTACTCTGTATATTTGGGGTATATACTAACAAAAGAAAACTGAGTCCATTTAATGAGCATGAGTGAACATTTTTCCTTTAAGGGTGGAAAATGAGAGCATTCTTCCTTAAAGGGTGGAAACTGAGAAATTCAAGGCCTGGAGAAATGGGATTACCTTATGTGTTATGCTTCCATCTTCATGTGTGACAATCTGGTCAGGACCTGTACCCTGACACGCTGGCAGACACACACATGGATCTGTCTTGCTGTCTCCTGAACTAACACAAAGCTGTTGTGCCTGGATTCACAGTGCTGGAAGAATATGTGATAGAAGGTTGTGAGGCTTTTATAACAAAGGCCCTGTAGAAACAAGAACTAAAGAAAGCAAATATGAAAGTTTACTGAGTGATTTAATTATTTTATAAAGTGAAAAAAAAAGATGAATTTTATTATTTGAGGAAACAGAGAGCATTCAGATTTCCTACACTGGGGGTAAAAGTAATACTAGCTTTCAAACACAGTTTGCTTTTTTATTACTCCTTACATATTTTTAAAGACTAATGACTATTATTGGAAGGAATTGACATGATCTTTCCATATTTGTAAAGGCAAGCTCCCTACTGACTTTGGCACAGACCATTTGTACAGAAAGGATGCTGGGTTGTGTCCACAACAGCTTGGGTTTATTTAAGCTATGATTTTCATCACTGCAGCTCTTATTTGTCATCTTCCAGGGAGTAGTTTGTTCTCTAATCCTTTTCTATAGAATATACTCAGGCTGTTTCTGTTCTGTAGCTTGAATGTGCACTGATATGTATGGATATGTAAAATTACCTCTGATTGATTTTATCAAACACGTAGGATGTGAAATACTGTGCCCTTAGACCTGTAGTATTTTTTCAACCATGAAATTACTTTGACATTTTGTGCTGCTTACAAGGTCATGGCTATTGCTATATGGGGCAGCTGGTCTATACCAGCCCAATATTTCTTTATGTCTTACAATTACATATTTGACTGCAAGGTAGACAAGCCAAGGTGCTGAGAGTTGGCTCAACCTGATGGTTATATAGGTAGAGATCACTTAGATGAAGAGGAAGGTGAAGATGTAAAGAAGACCTTGACTGAAGCAGAAAATGTTGGTTACCTCTGCATCTGTAGAAGCCTAGAAAATGAGGTGGCTCATGTGTCCATCTCATGGCTGTGGAGCCAGCCAAGGATTGCTGGTAGTAACAAATAAGGGTTTTTGGTAATAACACATTGTGAGAAAGAACATGATGTGGCTTGACATGGGGACCATACAGAGCTATGGCAAGATTTTTCTGGGAAAAATGTTCTTGACAAATGCTCCCAGAAATAAGCACAACACAGTCCAGCACAAGGGCACAAATGAGACTGAGAAATGGATATGGAATTTAGGGGAGGAACAAGACCACCCAAGGCCCTCCAAGCCTTCCAACCCATTCCAGAAAGGCTTAAAAATGGACTGTGTGTGATAATTAATTGTCACAGAAAGAAGAAGCTTATCTCCAGGGCAGGGAAAACTTACCTATAAAAAGATTAACCCACAAAGCCCAAGACCCTGGACAGCCCATCAGATGGATCAACACTGGAGCCAGGACTGGCGATCTTTCTTCCTTCCTTTCTTTCTCTCTCCCTCTCTTTAATACAGCTCTTTCACTTCCCTTTATCCAAAACCTGCTGCTGTGTGCTTATGCTAGGAGATCAGGGACTGGATTATACAAATTTTCATGCCAAGTGTGTGATTTACTAATAAAACCTTGTAAACTTTTGTGGAACCTCTGACTTTCATCCTTCTTTTTGATCACAAACATTTTGAGTCTTGAGTGGTCCCTTCCCCTTTTGAGTGGGACACCACACCATCCATGGGCACTTTTGCTGGTTGCACAGCTGTTCACCACCACTACAGCAAAGGCACAGGTGTCTCATACTCTGTGCCCTGACTGCAGGAAGGTGATGTATCACTTCATGCTACCTGATAATCCATTTCCCATTTGACAAAGCACAATGGCAAGCTGGCTTACTTTGAAACATGTGCTTAACACTGTTATGCTTACAGTTAGGTCTTTGATTAAGTGCTTTGATGACTTAAAGCCTAGCTAGAGATTAAAGAGAAGTGACAAAGTGTTAAAGTCAAAACCACCTCATTAATCCTTTTTTTTTCTGATTTATTGACAGATAAGAATTTCTCAAGACTTCATAATACAAAGTTATACAGTAGAAAGTTCAGAGGTGTATTTTCCAGATCATGCATCATCCTTTCATTGATTTTCATTAGCTTCTTAATGTTGAGTCAGCCATTACCTTCTATGTCAACATGCATTAAGAGCTACCATTAAATAGCTTTTTATTTATTTAACTTCGACTTGAGAGGTAGAGAGGCCTGTTTTATTGAAGACTTTCTTACCAAGAATGTTAAAGAAAAATTTAAAATGTTACACCTGCTGCAGACAAAAATCTCTGTTCAGGGCTTATACACAGTTTAAACTTTCTTCCTTTTTAATTGCTTTGGTTTGTTTGTACAAGGAAGCAGTGGTTTTTGTCAGTGTTGATTTGCACACTGAAACCCTGTTTTTCCCTTTGTTCCACAATCCTGGTTATAATACCTGAGATTTCTTCTTTTTTTCTTTTTAGGATGACGTTAAATGTGGTCAAAAAATGTAAAAGAACTCAAGACAATAGGCCAGGTGGGTACTAAGTGAAAACAGGTTAGAATAGGTGGAATCTTACAGAGCAGAAGCACCATCACTATGTCCTATTTATATCATCCTTTCATCCACAGTTAGCTGTGAATGATTTTGCTTGGAATATCTTCCTGAGAACACTTATTACAAGATAAGAAGATAAGCATTGTAGCTCTGCTTCCTTTTAGTCAAGTAAATAGCTGTAGGCTTAACTGACAAAAGATACACTAAACACAGACAGCTTCCATTTGGGATTTTTTTTCAACATTCCACCTTCATAGTTTCTTTTTATTCTTTGGAGTTTCTTTTGATTGTTTGGAAGATTTGGACAGGATTTATGGATTTTTTTCAGAGAGGAGAGAAGAAGAATCTTGTGGGTGGGTGGATTAATTTATTGTTTGCTTGTTTTCTCTGCTATTTTCAAGGTATCCAGAAGTATTTCAACACTTTAAAGCAGCACACAAAAGGCAGATTCACAGAGGAGCTCAGTGTTCCAGCTCGTGAGAGTTATTTACATTCTTCATCTTCACTTTTGAAGATTTCAGGTCCCAAGCCTGTAACAAATGAGTTTTATTTGACATAATGATAAAAATAAATCTCTTTTGGCAAAAGAAATGTAAGAGGGAGATGCACCCAGTCCACTTTTACAAGTCATCAAGAAAATCACTCTTTAATTTAGTTCATAGTTTTAACAAAGAATAGTGGCACATTGATATATTTGGTACAATGGGATAATTTTCATGTCACATCCAGGCCAACTGATGACAAGGTAAATTCTTTTGCTTAGAGAAAAAATGGAAAATATTGAAGCAGTTAAATATTAATAAACTGATAACAGTAATTCAGGATATTTCAGTTATTATAAATACAACTACATTATTTGCTGGAGTATCCTTTGAGTATTTCAGCACAGTAATGTTTGCAGAGAAATGCTACTACTTATTAATTCGACAGAGACAGCAAATGAACTAGTTGAATAATTATGTACAGTACTTGGATTTGTAAAGAGCTACACAGTCCAAATAAACAACCAAATGGGAATATTAGTAAAGGAAAAAAATATTTTAAATAGCCCAATTCTGTTTTAAAGACTAAAAAATTACACTTGGCTATTTTTGTCAGGGATATCAAAGTGGTGAAACATGGGTCTTCTCCAAAGGCCAGCCCCTCCCTTGGAAGTGAGGGGGACTGCACTGTTTGCTTTAAGTTACAGAGGTATTTAAGTGCTTTGCTGTAGTGCCTGCCATTCCACTGGACAGGGCTTGTTTTCCTCAATTCCTCCATCAAGCAACTGCATTTCAAGGAGCCCTTGTCCCCAGACTTAGCTTTAACAAGTTGGCCTGTTTGGAGATACAGGTATGTGACAGCCTTAATCCACTGCAAGAGCATGTGCTTCAGGATGAGACTGACTTCAGTGACATATGATTGCACCAGAGGCTCAGTTCTTCTCTATTAAACTCACATTAACGTGCACAAGTTATTTTGAAAAGAACTGTCCTCAGCCATGTGTACTTAACCATCACAATTTTATTTCACTTCCATCATAGATTAAATTCATTCATTAGTTTTGTGTAAATTCAGCCAAAGAAAGTGGAACCACACATGCAGTCAAAGTAAATATGTAGCTATACTGAAGATACCTTGATGAAATTGCAACAGATTCTTGAAAAAATTTTTACTAGCTCATAAAAATATTTTCATTCCTATGGGTTCATAGGTAGTTAGTATGCACAAAATCTCCACTGAATCCTGTATCCATATTTTTCACCCTCTGACTGAACTTTGGCATCACAAAGAAGGAAAAAAAGTCCATTTGTACTCGAGAATCCTTGAGAGAAACTTAATCTCTCTATCAGCACTGGCGTGTGCATTGCACTGTATACATCACGCCTACTCTGAAGCAGCTTTCTCATTCCTTCAGGATAATTCCTTCATGAGCATCTGAGTACTGAATAGAACACATATAAACCATCTGGCAGATGTTCTTTGTAAATCATTGAGAGGCTCACATTAAAAATTAGCCACCTGTGTATTTATCTGTTCCTTTCTAAGTATCAATAAATTATTTAAAATGCTGAAACGTCTGTTTGAATTTATCAGTGTATTCTTGTTCATTGGTCTTTATATTGCAGTTTCCCAGGAATTAAAGGATAAGAGAACCTTTTAAATATAATTGTTAATTTATATCAAACAGCATAATCACTGGGTGCAGTAACTCAATTTCTGGCAAAAAAAAAAAGAACCCAACAAACCAAACCCAAAAGCTTTAAAAGACACAAGGTATTTGTGTTTCATCAGTTTTACTATTTGCTTGTTGCTTCAAAATAACACATGCCACCTGTAAAATACGTGGGTCCAAAGCAGACCTAGCATACACCTTCTGCTTGGGCACAGCATGAAATTTGCTGCCTGCAAATTCTAATAAGTTCTGTTTTCCTTTTCAAAGTGGTTCATTGGCAATAGCACCACAAAACCTTTTCTTTTGTATCTATGCTTAGGTGCAGAGAGAATTATGTGAACAGTTTCTGCTGTTGAGCATGCTTTCTTTGACAATTGAAATTCAGTAACATTTGAATCTATTGTCTGTTTTTTTCTTTTGTTCTCCTGATTCTTGTCACCATGGTATAATTAAGCTAACTGAAAACTATAGGGGTTTTTAGTCCCCTCCCATGTTTGGGAGATCTTTAGTTAGAAACTGTGAAATTAACAGTTTCTGAATGTGGGCACGTCTGGAGATCAAACAAATTATCAGAGCTCAGCTCCTTAGTTGAAATCTGGCATTAGGTACTATAAATGGTGGTAGTTGTTAAAGTTCTTAAAATTTGAACCAGTTCCATCTGAAACTAATCAGCTTCCTCCTGATTGTACATGTAAGACAGGGTTCAAATAATACCTTGAAGATCACCTGGACCTCATAAAAGCCTGCTAGACGCTTGGTTGAGGGGGAGATGTTGGTATTCAGTCTGGCTCTGGTGAAAGGGTTTGAGTTGATGAAAAGATCATGATTGATAGCTTGAGCTTCTGCTGAACTATTTTGTTCTGAAACAGTTGTATTATGTGTCTGAGGAAAAAGCACTAAATTTTCTTACTCGGGAGTATTTCGCCTGATTATGGTTTGATAGGGGACATACAGTTAGGGACCTTTCCTTTCAGAAGCTTGATTTTTCTCATAAGCACATTCCAAAATTACTACAAATAACTAGGTCAATTTGTAACTGGTTTTGCTCTGATTCATCTTGTCTCTTTTTCACAGCAAAAGCTGCTTAGGGATGTTAGCAAATTTGGGTGAAAAATATACTATGCATGGTAGAATTTTCCCATTTTATAAAGGTTTCAGCTTCACTATCACAAGGTTTTCTAAATACTCAGTATAAGAAGAAAATCTAATCTTGTCAAGGATATGATCTTCACTTTTTCCTCTTGGAGAAAAGAAATCTTTGAGAGGCTTTTTGGTTTTGAATTATAAGCTAAAACAGGTACCTGCCAAATTGTCATAAGAGTAAATGCTAAACCACCGTATGCTTCTTTATCATTTCTGCCTGTTCAGATTCTTGAGGATGGAGCTGCACAGAAATTCCCCTTTGTGGTAGCCTCATCCACTGGTTAATGAGAGCTGATGCTTACCCTCAGTTACACAGGTGTCCAGGGAGTGGAATATCAAAACATTTGGCTGAGACTTTGCTATTATCATGTTATATGTCTTAATACTCATACATAACTTGAAAGCTCTGCTCCACTGCTAAGGTTAGGAGAGGATAATAACCTGTTGACATGAAAATGGAAGTGGAAAATAGAATGCATTTTTAAAAGTCAACTTACTCTTGATCAACGTTATTGAGGAAGGTTACACAAGAGTGAAATGGAGATGTTGAGGTTTGAATGTAAAATAAACCAATTAAACCATGCTGTTTGATATCAGATGAAGTCACATGTGATGACCTGGTCAGACCAATAGCATTAGTGAATAAAAGCAAAAACTCCATCAAAACCAGATGCTACGTCAGGATTTAACTATCATAAGCAAAATACATTTTGAAGTCAGTGCAGTGAACAAAGTATTATAAATTTATCCTCTATTTTGAATATAAGCACAATAACCTGAAGAAAGCATACACGTTAAACATAGTCTTAAAACAGATAAACAGGGCTATACAATTAAGGAAAAAAAAAGAAGAAAAAAAAAATCCAACCCTTGTTGCTATGTTACTAGTCTTTGGAGCAAGATCATGCACACATGGAAATCAATGTCAGTTCTGTTTTTCGGTTTTCCTCCTGTGTCATAACTCTCATAGTTCCTGGCTGGGAAACAGATGATAACAGAGCCAAGTCTTAATAAACTCTGAGTGGGGTACTCCAGCTGAACAGAGCATATTTTGAGCAGAGAGATTCAGTAATTGCTCATAGCAGGAATTGCAGACTTTTATTAATTGTATGCTGAGACTGGGGAGTGCATTAAGGCACTTGGAATGTGTGGCATGGAAGCCAGGAGAGCTCTGGGAGACACCGTGGCTGAGAGGACACATTTCTGGAGCATTACTTAATTCTACCTCTAATCCCTGCAACGAGGGCAGAGGGGGAGGCAAAGCAGTGCCAGCAGCACCGAGATCAGCATTGCCAGAGCATGGCTTCGTTGTACTGGATGCTGCTGAGGCAGAATGAAACAATCTTGAACCAAAAGTGTTGCAAAAAGTACAAGAAACACATGGGCTCACAAGGAAGATAATATGTGTTTTGGTTCAGAGTACCAGGCAGAAATTTCACCCCAACAGGCATTTAACTGCTTGTTCTCCTTGCCTCCCATCTCATAGAAGCACTGAAATCTCCAAGGGAAAAAGAGCTAATATATTGAAATTAAAATCTATATGATGAAGAAATTTTCCTCAGCCAGTTTACATCTAAGAAATACTGAAAGCAGTTAAGTTAGTCTTTCACTCATTTTCTTTGTGCTTTCACTTGGGCAAGGCTAGGGTCAGGCCATGGAAGGTTGGGGGCTTGAGCATGGAATATCTGAGCAGCAGCTCAGAGAATTGCACTTCATCTGTGAGAAGAGAAGGCAGGGAGGACATCTTATTGATACCTTGAGCTATGGAGTTAAAATTAGTCCTGCTTATAGTGTTGGGGCTGACCAGATGACCCCCAGAGGCCTTTTCCAGCCCTTGATTATATGATTGCAGGAGCAAGGTCTGTAAACTGTCAAAAATGAGTATTCAAAAAATATTTTACCCAGCAAACTTAATATGAAATATCACAGTATTTTGAAAATCAGAGCAATTACCAACACTGCTATGACACATTCTGGGGCTGAAGATGAAAACAGATGAGGGATCACACAGTCCTTAGCTATTCTGTGACAATACAGCTTAAAGGCAGCAAAAAAGCCAGCTGCATGGTTTCAAACAGCCATAAATATTAGTATAGTTACTTCCCAAAGGGAAAATAGACACTTCCCCCTCTTTTCCAAATCAAATACTCAGAGCTGCTATTGCATAAGCATTTTATTCCACTTATTTGTGTTTCTAGCAGTTAATCTCAAAGCTTATCTCTGCAATATATTCAGAAAACTTCTACATTCCCAAAAGATTAGGGCAATACCAAGGTATAAACAAAATGTTTTCTTTATCTTCCCAAATGTAAATTCAGAAGGTATTTCTCAAAATATATTTAATATATTTTAATATTTATATTTTAATATGCATATATCTGTCTGGATGGACATGACTGTAATAATCAATAGTTATATTTCCTCTTTTATACAGATCAAGCCAAACAATTTCCAGTCTCTTTATGATATTCACTAGGAGTTAAATCCTTCAGTTCTCCAGAGTCTTTTGTCTGAGTATCTTTTTTAGAAGTCAGATTTGCATAGGTTGTAGGAGGAAAGGAAACATCTCTTTCCCTTTCTAATTACAACGCAGAAAGGCAACTGAAGCACTCCATCATTTCTACTTAAACTGGTTATCATAATTTTGGGTAAATATCTTGAATTTACTTAATATTGTTTCATATTTTATGATCAAATTATGTGTCTGTATAGGTCTACTGTCTATAAACAGAGCAATGGTGACTAGATCACACATCTGCAATTAAACAAATCTACGTTTATTCATCAAATCCCAGTATTTTTTCTCAAAATCACTGTAACAATGTGTCAAGATGGATTCATTGTATATTGGCCATAATCCAATTTGTGCAATGATATTCTTCCCACTAAAACTTCCATGTCAGTAGGACAAAGATATTAAGGGCATGCCTTAGTCCTCAAATGTGTGGCATGCAGCTATTTTTAATCAGCACCTTCTGCATATAAAAAAATTCCATTTTTCCCCTCCCCCCCAAACCCAAAAGGACTTAGATCCATTACATTTATGTCAACTGTGTATTTATTTTGATTTTCTGGGAGCTTATATTTAGGAAAAGAGTCTACATATGACTTTTAACATTTTTCCTCAAGATACATTCTTTGAAGAAGTTTTATTAAATGCAGATATGTTTACAAATAAGCAAATAGTCTTTTTCAGACCAGAATTTGTTCACCACGCTAGCATTCTTAGATCTATGTGTTAATGGAATTGCTTTTAATTTTGAAAGAGCAAATGAATTTCAAGAAAAATGTTGGTTTTACTAAATTAACATCACTTGGAAGAGACTGTTTTTAATTAATTAAAAAGGTCTTCCTTCTATTTTTAAGGAAAAGCCAAGCTCAAGAATTTAAACACTAGCACAGATATTAAGGGAAGTCTGCTCTCATCTGTAGCTGCAGCTCTGGTAAGAGAGCAGAGACCTCGTGAGGGAGCCCTTTTTAAATGTCTGAAGCAATTTAAATATGATCCGTGATAGACTTCTCAGTGGATTAGCCCCTAACCTTTAACTTTCGTGACATTAGTCACATTTCATCTTGACATCTATAATGGAATATTCTCCTATTCAATTGTTTAAAAAATGTCCAGTTTGACTTCGATTGACCTCTGATGAGAGCTGAGCTCTTTAAAAGGATTTAACAGTTGTAGCTTCATTTGTCTTTCTGGAAGAGACTAATGATAGGTGGGAATTATTTCTATGAAGTAGAACAAATACAGCAGAAAATACTTCCTGAGATTAAAAATAATTAAATAAATTATGCTAGGCTTGCTTCCTTCCATCAAATATGTAGAAGCCTTCTATTCCAAGAAACTATAAAATAATTCTTAGGTGTTTCTCTGATCTATGGAGGAAAACCCAAAAAAACCAAAATATTATTACAGGGAAAACCCCAGCACATTTAAAGGCAGAATAAATTTGGATTGAGAACAACACTGATATTTATATATATGTTATTTCACAGGGAAAAAAAATCTCAAATGATATTTCAAAACACTACTCTGCAAACTTTGTCGCTAATGTATTTAGAAGGATACCTTAAATACTTTAAAAACACACCTGGCTAATGTTAACTCTCGAACCTTGAATTGCCAAGAATAATTACAGAAAAAGATACCAAAATTTTGCATAGCATTCCCCACAAAGACTGTGAGTGAGATTCTGAGTCCAGATGTATAAAACGAATCAGCATCTCTATCCAGAACAGTCTATTTGTACTGAGGAGCAAGGCCCTAAAAAATTTACCCTAAGTTGCCCAGTAAGACAAGAATCTTTCTTTCATGTAGCAGAAAGTATTAGTTGCCATCTCGAATGGCTTATGAAGAGGATAGATGTTGTTATCCCACTAGCCTTTGCTCCCCCACAGCTGGTGGGATTCATTTCATTTCAGCTACATTAAAATAAAAAGGCAATTTAAAAGTGCTAATAGAGATGCTTTATTAAGAAACCAAATAAAAATAAAAATCCACATCCCTAATGCAGTTGAAGTTGAAGAAGATTGAGCTTGTTCTTGTTGATTCTCAAGTCCAATGAATGATTTGAAATTTTAATGCCATTGGCATATGTCACAAGGACCGATATTCTCGGAAAACCTTTTTTCTATCATGGGGACAGACAATTTTTATTGAACTGATTAGAAGTGGTTATTTATTTAAGCCAAAGATTATTATATGTGTCTTTGTGTTTCAGTGTCATATATGATACCATCTGTTGGGCTGGAAATCCAGCGTTTGGAAAACTGTAAGACAGAAAATCCAGGAAATTTTAAAACTTCCTCAGTACTACTTTGGATGAATTCCTGAAAGAATTCTTTATAGTAGGTGCCAGCTACTGACTATGCACAGGTCCTGGGTATTTGTTGGGCCTCTACTTGACAGGAATTTTGAAACAGTGGTCTAATGAATAATATGTGAATATGTTATTTTTAAATTTAAAATTGCTACTGAGAAGCAGTCTGTTATTCTTCTTTGTTGAGGAAATCCATAGTAGGGACACTCCTAATGAGCTCTTTCCTCTCGTGCTGCACACGTACTCATAGTGACTAACGGAATACTAAAACCTCATCATCTTTGCAAATGATCTTAAACAGCAATTATTCTGATCTCCTGGATACTTTTACTGTATTTTAGCAATCCTATGTAATTCAGAATACCACAGGGAAACTGGGGCCTTTGAAAACAGATTTATTCACATACAATAACTTTCTTAAGGCCTTTGAGCAACAATCTTTTCAGTATGCTTTAACATAAAATCTCATTTCGGAGGGTCAGAATTTCTGCCTTCCTCACCATGCATTTGTCTTTAGGGTAACTACAAATAACTTACAGATTACCACTTTCTTTAGGTGTGACAGATCTTAAGTAGTTTGGGTTTTTTTAACTTGAAAATCTTTCAGTTCTTCCTTTTCCTTCTCACCCTAGAAAAAATCATGTTAAGTAGCAGCTGTCTTAGTGAGTCATCAGAACTAGCATGTCTAGCATCAATATTTACAACCAATCTTCAGATGGCATAAATCACAATAAAATGGACTGTCCTGATTTATGCCAAGTGTGAGAGGCTTTTTGGCTGTTTTTTCCCCCACACCCTGCTGGGAACCTACCCCCTGGGCCCTTGAAGGAGGTTCTCTCTGTGAGTTCTTTGCCAGGGATGAAAAATGAGCGAGACTCACTGATTCTTCTCAGTTGTTGTTTATTCTTTTCTTATCTTGAGGTTGATATACTGTCCACACCAGACTCAGCATCACAGGAGCAAGGCACAAAATGGAACCTCGAGTTCCCAAAATCAAGGCCTTTTAAAGATATTTGACCCAATTACTTTTTAACACGTATCTTGTTTTTACTTTACTACCAATAACTTCTGCTAATCTACACACGTAACAATTATGCTGCTGCCATCCCTAACCAATGACTTTGCGCCACCACTACTACAGAAAATGAAGAAGAAGAAGGAACAAGAAGGAAAGGAAACCACACCCCAAATCCTCCATTTTGTCTCCCATTCACTCTCACACCAAAATCCTAAAACCCTAAATACTTCACCCTGTGATAGATTACTACCACAACTGCGACATACCTAGTTCACACCTGTGTTCTCCAACTCATCCCAAAGCCTTAGCAATTTTTTCCCTGGGACAAAGGTTAAAAACAGTGTCTGACTGGGGGTCAGGGCTCCCTAATACAGGCAGGGAAATACTCCCTGTGCCCTGGATTCCAACACCAAGAAAGAATACATAATGCTATGTAATGCTCTAAATTCTTCTAAGAGCCTTTTAGAAGAATCATAGAGAATGGTAGAATGGGTTGGAAGGGGCCTTTAGAGGTCATCTAGTCCAACTGTCCTGCAATAATCAAGGGAGTGTTCTCTTCCTAATCACATTTCCAGCTAGGTCAGAAACTCATCCAATTTGTCCTTGAAGATATCCAGGGATGGGAACAGACATTTTAGTAGACCCTGTAGCTATAGGACAAGGGGTAATGGTTTTAAACTAAAAGAGAGTAAATTTAAGTCAGAAATAAGGAAGAAATTTTTTTACAGTGAAGATGTTGAGACATCGAAAAAAGTTGCCCAGAGAGGTGTTGGAGGCCTCATTCCTGGATACCTTCAAGGTAAGAGATTGTTTATTAATTATTAAAGTGTAAGTAAAATGAAACAACCAAAAAAATAGTACAAAATAAAAATTCACTTTTTACAACCAGTTTCATAGACAGTAGCCTATCAGCTACACAGATCAACATATATATAGTGACATTTTCATGAAAAGAGTAGGACTAGCACTTTTTTATTTTAAATGTCTAAGGTATTTTATTCTAAAGGCTGTAGTCACGTTAAGTTTAAGATGGGTACATTAAGTTTAAGATGGGTAAGTCCCCACTGGGATTTAGGAGCCTTTGTTCCATGCCCACCTGAATGTTTATTCATACAGTGCAAGCTGAGGAACTCAAAAGTAGCTGCCTCAGGTTACAGAGACTGTTCAGGGCTGGTTTTCAGTATGTAAGACCAGGAAACTGCCTTCTATGGGGGAAAAATATCCCTTCAAATGTTTCCAACTCTAGAGTTTCCCTAGGGGTTTTCATAAAGAAAAAAATGTGTGGAACTTGTCTGCTTGTACACAGCTAATGTGTCCCAATATCCACCTTCCTTTACATAGGTGTGCTGGGGACTCTGCAGGATGAAGAACACTGCATTCAGCCAGCTCTTCTTTCTAAGGAATCTCTATGGATCAAAACTTCATTATCCAGTGGGTACCCAACACAGACCCAGCTAGTCCTGTATTTTGATCTCTGGAAGTCAGGGAGGGGTGATTTCCCTCCCCCTCACCACACATCTATTCGGCAAACATGATGTTATGTCGATGTTACTGTTAAATTACTAACATTTAGGAATTTTGAACTCTTATTCAGTGGAAACTATTTCACTGCATGAGGATTTTGACTTTATATTCCATAAACTGCACTTATTTCCTGAGTGTCATTAGGTATCTGCCTTGATCAACATCTCCTTTGAAATGCCCTACAGGATATGAAATGAACAAGTTTGGTTTTTTCTCTAATCTTTTAAGAAACTAACAATTTTGCTGCCATTTCTGTTGCTATTTCCCCAGGAAAAAAGGTATGTGCATTTGAATTGGCTGCCTCCCTATCCATCTGTTAATTTCTCTCCCTGTGTTCTCTTCCTAATCACCTTTGAACATTTCAAACAAATTTGAAAGCCGAAAGTCTAAAAAAAAATTAAATTCCTGCAAGTTTTGTGAAAACAGTCATCTGCCTCTCGGGAAGAGATTTGAATTGGCAGTCCCATTGTGGAAAAGACAGATCAAATTCAGACAGATAAGGCTCCTAGATCAGACAGAACTATATATTGCACTCAGACAGATGGCTGGCCTGCCAGCATGGCAACAAAGAGCATGTGTACTCAGGATTAGCAGCAGCACACGCTAAATCTTTTCCAATTGTTGCCTGTGTCCTGCCATAACTATTGCTGGAGGAAGGTTTGAAGAACATAAAGAAACCAAATCCATAAGAGATCAGCCTTCATTAGCTTCACAGCACACCAGCAAATTAGAAATGCACTCTTTTTCTTTCATTTTGTGTTTGCACCAAGGATTTATAATAGGAAATCAGAATAAGTTTGTATTATTTTTCATTTCTTAAACCAAACAACCTTATTGAACAATAGGCAAGACTAAAAAGCACCTGGAATCTAACTATATATCTTCTCTTTTATTTGAATCAAGGTCAGACAAAAAGGAAAACTTGTTTCCAGAAATGTATCAGCTAAGAATATCAGTGCTTTCAGGAAAAAGTAGATACAAAAGACATACTGATGAAGATCTTATTTATAACATGTGAATTGTATATCCAAATTTTAATGATTAGATCAATAAGTCAGCTATATATTTGCTGAGTTTATGCTTCCTAAACGGTTTCAACTTCAAGACAGCCAAATCTTTTTTATAAGAAATTTGAAATCACGTTTTCTATTTACTTAATATAAAGAATAATGGTTTTCAAGTACACCACACAGATATTGAGGAAATTATATTTGGGTTTCAGCTTTTTTTTATTTATCACTGTCAGTATAACTGCAATATGTAGATGCCATGTATGACAAATGAAGACATGGAAGTTAAACTCCTCTGTGGAGGTGATTAAGGTGGAGCAGAAAAGGTCTCTCCACCAGCATCTCACCTGTCAAACTTGGAGATCACCAAGATCCGCCCAGCCACCCTTTCTTAGTCTTTCCTTTAGGCATTTTTCATTCACTGGGAAAAAGGGAATACAGATCTGTCTGTGCTAATTTTGTATTTCAGGAATTCCTAATGTCCTCTTGAAGACACATTTTCATCCTTGACTTCATAGAGAGGAGCAGACAACTTCATGAGGCCCAGGCTCTGGCTGATGTCATTCCTGGGATGAGCTCTGCTGCTTCCAGGAATGTTGCTCACACCTGCAGTGCTATGAACTGTGGGCTGTGGCAGGCTGTAGTACACACATGATGTAATGACCCCTCAGACTATGCAGTGCGTACTGGGTGACCACACTAAATTAAATGCTCATTAAACACGACCTTATGAAAACTTTTGATGAAAATACTAATGATATATAAGCTGTTTAAACAGCTTTCGTTAAGTTTCTTATCATTAAAATTGATCCCCTGTGGCTGCAAAGTATAGAAAAATTTAAAAAGTGTAAGATACTCCTTTGTTTTCAGCTCTGCCACAGATTTCCCAAGTCTATATAAATTGCCTTTGTTTTGTGCCATAACACCCACCTCTAAACTTCAAGGTCTGTTTACAGATGCATTCATTAATGTTTGTAGGGTCCCAGAGATGCCTAAATGATCCCAGAGGAATTAATTATACCTACAAAGACAAAAACAGAGTCAGGAAAGTAGCTGGATAAAAAAATATTAGAAGTTTTAATTATTTATACTGCAGAGAGTTTACACTAGACTAATTATTGAACTTCCCTTCTTTTCCTACTTCTTGTTATATAAATCAGACCACTGCAATCCTTTCAGTTTCCTTCTGGAATAATCCTAAACTGTAGAGCTACAAAGTCCTGGCCCATGAGTAAATCATTCATAAAGGTGTGGTTTATTAACAAGGATTTAAAACGGAATTTCATTTAGTCTTTGGCTTCCTCTTGAAAGACGAAACAGTGTTATGTTCCATCTATGTATAACAGGAAATTTTGTTGTGAATTCTGTATGGTCCATCCCAGGACAAAAACCTTCTCACTGCTGCTACAAAGACCTGGGTAGGCTGCAGGGTAACAAATACACCATTTGAATTCCTCTGCACACAGACTAACAAGCCAAGTCTTCTACCCAGTGCACACAAGTGACATAGTGAAAATTCATGGAAAATTCAGGGATGAAAAGTCCTGGCTCTTATTAAGTCAATTTTCAAAGGGCTGTGTTTAAACAGCTCAAAGTTCATATTTAAATGCTATGGAAATTCTGTGCTAGGTCTGGTGCAGACAACAAGCTGTTTCCATGGAGGGGAATCACAGTAATGCAGCATGCAGATGGGGGATGGAAAGGGAAGGGAAATTAGAGAAATCCTTGTTGCCTAACTTATGTACAGGGGGCCCTCTGGCTGCAAGGTGTGTGTCACTAATCAGAGGGGAGCTTGTAGTAGGCTGTTTGAATGGAAGAAATAAATGGAAAAGGATTTTAACAACCACCAAGAGAAAACACAACCCAAAAATCAGCAATACAAATAGTAAACAATAATTCTCTTCAGGTACCTAGCCATATATAATGCTAAATTACTGAAAAGATCTAGGAGTGGAAAAAACAAGAAATGGAGCTGTGAAGTTTCAATGAACTTACATCATTGTAGTTCCAGGTTTTATTCTGGTAATTTCCAGGAATAGTGAAAATTTCTTGAAGAAGAACTCTGCAAACAATGATTTTTACTGGGAGAGTAGAAAATCTTCTCTGAGAAAAAAATGCAAATTACTGTGAATCTTAGAGGCTGTGACTATTTTTCAATTACTTTTCAGCTGTTGTAATCACATTCCTTACACTTCATAGCTGGGACATACACTGGGACAGTAAAGCTGGCCTCACAAAACAAGACCAAAGGAATCTCAACCAAATCACAACTAGTGAAAGCCAAAGTTGTGACTGAAATAGGAATGCATCACTCTGGTCACCGCACTTACTGATTCAACTCAGAACTTCAAAGAAGAGAATCACAAGTGAGAATACAGCACAAAAGGCATAAAATATCAAAAAAGAGAAACATATATGAAATATTGAACAGATCTTTCTTCTAAAACCATCTTTCCATTGCACTTCAATTGTATTCCTGTGTTTTGAAGATTTTGGTATGGCTTCAGATGAAATTATAGCTTTTGCAAACTTACGAGAGGGACAATCCATTTTATAGATTTTCATTATGACTTTTTAAAATACCTTTTAAACTTTCATAGAGTGAAGCCAGGCCCATTATCTAAAATTTATAGGAAAATATTTGCTAAAAGTTTTGATAATTGTTATATTTAAATATTTAATTTCAAAGAAGTTTTACCAAGTAATTTTCTGGTCTTTGAGAAACTTGTATATAATATGTAGTATAAGTGTATAGTAGATGCATTTAATCTGAACAAGAGTCTATTCAGCCCCATGTAAAGCCTGGATGTCAACGCCTAAACAATATAAGAGAGTAAAAATAAAATTTTACAACCCCGTAATACTTTCAACAGTTTGATTCTGGGTCTTCCTGAGATTAAAATTATGTCCCTTATGGCTTTCCCATCCAGGAAATTCCTCAGTCTCACTCTGTATTAACGCAGAATTTACCACCAACAAGTTGTGGCAAGAAGTTCCATATCTTATATTCTCCATCATGGTATTGAATAGGCAACACCCATGTTTATTGAGTTATTCCATTTTTCTGTTCCAGAATGTTTGACATTCCTTTGTTTTCCTAGTGAAAGAGGAGGTAAACAACAGTTAGTATTAACTATCATCTTCACATTTTAAGGATGAAAATGGTATTACGTAGACATCAAATTAATATATTAAAATACCATTTATGCCAAACTAAAACTTTGTAGTGCTGCTTTTTCGTTTTGTAAAAGTTGTATTTTAAGCACAGATTCTGCTGAAAGACTGAAATTTCCAATCCATTAACATCATACTAACACGAGAGAAAATATCTCAAATTGCTTTGGTAACAAATATTTTTGTTGCAGTTGGAGTCTAACAAATCTATTAATGCTTTCTCCCCAAAGTTTGCCATAGAGCTGAACTCAGTACTGAACATAGATGACTTCTTGTTGTTTCAGTCTCTTTTACCATTAGCCTGCTTTCAAATATGTTTTTCTATTTAAAAGAGAATTTTCAAGACAGACAACAGTGAAAAATGGCTGTAAAGAAACCTCATACATTATATAGAATAATTTATTTCCTTAAAATCCATTTGCTAAGACAAGTGTAAAGGAGTGCAAAAATGGGTAAAAGATATTAAATATATCACAATAGAAGTTCAAAATGAATGGAACAGAATTGTTTATGCCTGCATTTCTGAAATAATTAAAACAGTAACACTGGATATTTAAAATAATTTATTCCTCATAGGATCATCTTCTAACTGGAGGTATTTTAACCTAAATCACAACAACATTTCTAAACTTCCCAATCTCTTTCTACAGATCCTTGTACCTAATTTTTTACAGAAATAAAAGAAAAAAAAGATAAATGGACAATTTAATTATATAAGCCAACTCTTTTATTAAGAGACATATCATTTTAGACGGTTAAATAATTATATTTATATTGATGACCTTTTCTGTGGCAGTCTAACTAAACAAAAAGGCCAAGACTATCTTGAGATGTGGAGGAAATGGCTGGATTGCACACAAAGCTCTACAGGTGAGGCAGAGTTTCTGGAACCTGCATAGCTCCAATGCTAGTAGCTGTCATTAAAGCTGTGGGCCTTTCCACAGGGCCTAAATACACAGGATCCTGAATGAACATCTGCTAGCAGTTCTGCAGAGTTACTTCCCATACCCTTAAGCATCAGCTCTTTGAGAGCTTGCCATATGCCTGTACCTTTCATTCTTGACAGGACCACCGAGCGCCAAGCCCGCGGTGCCAAGTCCTCAATGCCAACTTTCAGCAACTTGTCGCAGCTTTCAGAGCCAAGGACGTCTGTGCTTCTGCTAACTGGGGGTCTCTGGGCTTCTCTGCCCACCAGTGCTGCAACCCTCCCTCCTCCCTTTAGCCGTTGGAGAAACACTCTTGTTCAGTGCCACCAGCAGTGAATCACTTTTAAAGTATACACACACTTCAGCTTGCAGCAGCTGTTGGCTCAGCTGAGTATTTTGTGAGGGTAATGAAGCAAAATTTGCAGGGGATTTGGGAGAAAATGATAAATAGTTAAAAGGGGATGTTTTTCAACTGGCTTCAGCCAGTGTGGAGACCGGATGTTTATTTGTTGTGCAAACATTGGAAATGTTTGCTCCTTGGATCAAGTTAGTACCTATTTGCATAACTAATAATTATGTGGGGACACATTTGACTTGCCCCAATCTGTATAAAGATAGACAGTAAAATTCCCTTGTGTGGTGCCAAAAGCCACATCTTCTGGTTTGTACAAGTCAAGGTTAACAAAGATCCAAGTAATTGTTAATATAGTTCAAAGATTTAAAATTCTTTGGTGTCATTAGACGTCTCTTTCCTGTTATTGACAACTAGGAGATTTAAAATTAAATTTATTGTTGAACTGCAAATTCACATTTCCTGACTCTTGTATTATACAAGAAGTTATTTTTCCCTGAAATGTAATTTATTCTGTACTAAACAGTCTCTTACCTCAGCTTCAATCAAAATCATATCTTTAAATATAGTATGAAATGGTCACAGGTCAGACTGTGACAGTTCCCATACATTTGCAATGACAAATTAGGCTCATAACAGTTAATATTGACATAAATATTTTAAGGATCTTTTCATTTTCTTGACTTCTGGTAAAGTTCCAAAGACTAAATTAAGTTCACAAGTCCAACAGGGACCCATCCTTTAGGTACCCCTTTCTAAACCAAGGGGGGCAGTGAGCCTTTGAAGAGAAGCAAAGGAACATGAACACAGGAATTACTGCCTGTTCAAATCTTCCTGTGTTCAGAGAACCAGGCCAGTGTCCATTCCTTGCAGAATGAAGTATCAGATTTAGCTGACTCTATTATCAATTCCCTTTCAAAACAAACTTGGTCTTTTCTATCATTTCATCATTTTTATCTGTCTTCCAAATAGTTGTACTAATTTCCATTACAATTGCTGAAATTTTAAGATAGAAACTTAGCAAAATTCTACAGGCTGGAATCTGATCAGTCCAAACAGTATTTTCCTGTTACATTATGCAAACATTCACAAAATGAAATATCAGATTATAAAACATTTTAAAATTGATTCTTTTTCTTATAAAATAAATACAATTTGTCAAAAATTTACTTCCAGGTTCTTGATAGTTGATGCACTTGCAACGGGGTTGTCTAAAAACTCAGGCTTAAATAATCTCTTGTACCAGACTAGAGAGCTAAGAAGAAGCAGACATATCTTCGTTTGAGAAGAACATATATTTGAATTTATTGTGTATCTAAACCACAAGATTATTAAAATAAAATACAATCTGGCGATTATTGCTTATTGTCATAATAACTTCTGGGGTGAAAAGGAAGGTACAATTCCCATTCCAAGAACAAGAACCATTGTTCTTCAAGAAGTCTGGAAATCAGTAAAATAGGAAAATCTGGAAATCAGTGAAGTGGGAAGATTTTCTTCCCTGGGTGAAGATAATATCATGTCGACATTATACTGTGTTGGCATTTTGTGTAGTTTCCTCAGTGAACTGAGTAAGGGGGAAAGAATATCCTCTCCCTAAGCACTGTAGGAGACTTCAGCTCCCTGTCCTCTCTGTGTCCCATCTGCAGAGTCTGAGCACACAGGTGCTGTGGGCACTGAGGGCAGGATTGACTGTTCCAGCTGCAGGTGCTAATTTAACATCTTCCCAGCTCCATCCATGCTCGGGGAACAGAAACAGGCATCTTGAGAAGGTGGCTTTAATGACCTCCCAGAAATTCAGTCTATATTGCCATGGAAAGGGTTTGCATCTCTCCACTGATCATAGAAACGGCTTTGAGACATTTGGCTCCTAATTTAAATGTCTCAAAATCCTAGGATTAATTGGAACAAATAACTGTACAGCTATTAACATTGAGCAGGATGTAATCAGCTTGCCTACTCCTGGTTCCCATCTCCTGGCCTTTTTGCTATTCCAGTATAAAGTTACAACTACAAACTGGGGTCAAATTGTAGCCCTAGGAAGGTACTGCTTAACAAGGAGACCATGAAACAAATCACAAGGCAGTTTGTTTGAGAGACAAATACATTTGTGTAGATCCATATTTAGTAATTCATTTACACTTGTGAGAGTCACATAATTTCTTTCTGACTATTTCTCCTTGTTTTGTTTTTCTGATTTACTTCTCTGTTAGAAAAGGAATATTTTTTAATAAAATACTTGAAAAAATCTTTACATAATAATAAAGTAAATGGGTAGCTAATGAGTAGCTCCACCATTTCCAAATACCTGAAAATTTAGTTGCCTGTCAAGATAATTTTTAAAATCTGGCTTGATATTTTTTAAAGAAATATCTGTTCAAATTGATTATCACTGCAGTGATTAATTGCATCTCAGGTGAATATGGTGGTTAGAAGATTAAAAAAACTCACTATGAGATCTTCTCCTATTTCAACATTTAAAAAATGCAGACAAGAATATCCCTTCACTGATTAGGAAAAGAAGACATGCAGCCACAAAGACTCTCCCATGTCCCACAATCAAATCTGAAATACACTGTTCTCTGTGGTGCTAATGAGAAGGCTACAAGGACCCCCATATCCCTTTGCCTTTCTCAAAGTTGTCTGAATAGAAATAGAACATTAGAAATAATCTTCATTAAAATGCAATAGGTGATAATATTCATGGCACATACTGGAGTTAGCCACTAGGTTCAATGTTTCCTGGATCATCATATGAAAGTAGTATAAAACTACCATCATCATCAATACGACTATAACCTAATTATAAGGACACTTACAATCAAAGGGCATAAAATCAAAATCAGGATTTAAATTGATGATTTAAAGGAAATATTATCCATGAATGTATCAGTGTCCTTTAAGTGGGAAAGGCATATCTTTTGTGACTCGGCTGCAGATTTTTCTCTAGGTGTGCTAAATAAATTCCACTTATAATCCTTGAAATGTATGGAATGTTTTGTAAGTATGTTTTAAGAATTCCTACTTCAAGTTGCCTTCTGGCCAACATTTTTTTTTTTTCTACAGTGTTTAGAAAACTTTTTTGCACCTTATATTGCAAGTATTTAGGATAATGTTTACCTTCATAGATAAGTGAATACCTTAATTTGCAGGATTGAAAGAAGCTTTATTTGGAATACTTGACTAAAAAGCCTGCATTTTTCCTGCAACTCCAGCTTTCTTACTTAGCAGTCTTTCTTATCTTCACCTTTGAAAACACATTAAAGGGTCATTAAAACTAAATGTTACTTTCCAAAGCAGTTTCAAAGATTACTGGTCCTATATATAATTTTTTATTATTCTTTATTAGTGTGTAGAGGGGGGATGTGTTCCAGTGGAAGCTTTGAAGTCAAAGGTAAGGAAAATTTCATTCTGGAGTGAAAGTTCACTCCTATTCCTAAATGGAATCAAGGTAAAATAATTTTTGTACTGTGAGCAATATCTGTGGAGTTTGATACTCCATGGAACAAAATCAATTCACAGTTCATAGTTCAAGACAGCTTAGTAACTTAGGAAGGAATCACTTTTGTATTTGTGTATTGATGAAAGATTAGTAAGTGGAGAGTACTTAATGATATAGATATAAAATCCTCTAATAGTCACCTGTCCAGAAATTAACATGCCAAAAAATCTTTTTATATTCTGTCCTGCAAGTCTGTTTGTGAGTCAGCAGAGACCCCAGCATTCTCTGCTGTCAAGTTTATCCTGAGCACAAAGCATTTCTCACCTATTCTGTTGAGTTCCGATCCTTAAAGTTTTTTTAAAAAAAATTTCCTTTACTTACCATTTTAAAAGCCACATAAAACTAAAAGTCTATCCTGTACTGCCTGGTTTTCAGTATAATTAATGACTGTTTGCCATATTGTGGACAATTGCTCCCACTTGTTTTTCCAGCAGAGAATAAGAGTCTAGTGGTTCTCAAAATCTTAATAAGATCCATTACCAATTCCTTCCCGATTACTCTTTTTGCTTTACTTGAGCAATTCTCAAGCATTTTGTTTTAATAACAATTCAGTTGTCTTTCTAACCTCTCAGCTAATTAATGAGCCATAGGGTATACTCTGTGATGCACAACCATAATGATCACTTGAGGCCAGCCTCTGAGACTGCGAGGGTAACAGTTATTCCAAACCATATGGCAGAAGGATTAGCCTTCCTTCTTACATTCAGACAGAGTTCAGATCTATTCCAACTTATCAGTATAAATAATCTAAGATCATTCCTCTCAGGCTACCTGTATATTTTTGCAGTTTTAATGGAACATATATTTAAAAGCAATAGTATTGGATTATTAAATTCATATGCTGCTTGCTGGAAGGATCAAAACATTTTGATATTCACAAAACTTTTTAATGCAGCACTTTTCACATATTTGATACTTTATTTTTTTCACCAGCTCACTGAGTCTGGATATGTCTTAGTGATGGTCTTGCCAGAAGCGACCAACTTTTAATCATAATATTTTCTATGAATTTCTATGAAGTTATAGAATAATAATGTAATAATAATATATATTAACCTGATTCACTTGAATAAATAAGTTCATAAACATTCACTATATTTTTCTTATTGCACTGCATCTGTAAATCCTAATTCACTTTACAGAAGAATCTTTTTCATTATTCCCATGCTAACATGGATAAGAGGATAAAATTGAAGTAGTTTAAGGTAGCATGGCAAATGATTTAACCTAGCAAGACTTTGTTTCTTGAACTGCACCCTGCTATTTAATTTACCAAACCAAAAAGATTTTTGCTGATATTTTTATTTTGTGCAGTGTTAGTATAGATGATTTGTTTATATAACTGAAGAAAAAGCATAATAATCTTCATCAAAGCTACACAGCTTAATGAAAGCTGAAATAAATGTTATCCCAGGAGTTCCCAGAGAAGACAACAAAAGAGGTCTTATAGAGAGAATTATCTATACAATTAAAACCATTAAAGGCACATTAAATCCCAGACAATTACCTTGACAGTACTGATAGATTTAATTTTCCTCTAACTGTGGATGCAAAACAGGCACTTTCTTTTAAATTAAACATTCAATTTATTCAGAAATATTTCTTACTCTTTGCCCCAGGCATCACATTTCTGATAGAATGTAGGTTGCTATCTACTCAAGCATTTTTCATAGATAGGTCATTAATTTTGGAATAAAAGGAAAGTAAGGAACTCCAGATCCTTACTGGATCAACCTTACTGGTTTTAGGTTGAATTCTAAGGAAACTGAAGAGATAGTTCTATGTATCTATCTGCCTATATGGCCTCTAAATAGCGTGGAATACAATGACCATTTTTAGCACAATGTGACAGACTGATAAATGTTTTAAAGTTGTCCTGTGGGCTTCATACCAAAAGATAGTCTGGTAAAAACCTAAAACCTTTAAAATTAAATTCAGAAAGAGGATCAAACTTTTTGGAAATATGGTAAAGTTATAGATGAAATGATTACTATTGCTTATTACTACAATAATTACTAATTATTACTATGATTTGCCATGAGATCTGGCTGACGGTTTAGGAGCATTAAGATTGCTAGCTGGTAGCATCACAATACCAAACTCGGTTTTATTATGTTTCAGAATCACACATTTTTAATATCATTAAATATTGCTTCAACTATAATTAATTAACATTAGTTAAAAATATAGTCAACTGGATTTCATAGAATCATAGAATGGCATGGCTGGAAGGGACCTTAAAGATCATCTAGTCCCAACCCCTCTGCCACGGGCAGGTGTTTGTGGTTTGGGTTTGTGTGGCAAGGTTTTGATAGTGGGGACCGGCCTTCAGGGGTGGCTTTTGTGAGAAGCTGCTAAAACCATCTCCCATCCAACAGAGCCCGTGCCAGTGACTTCAAGACAGACCCACCATGGCCAAGGGTGAGCCCCTCAGCATTGCCAGTGTCTGTGGTGGGCACCTGGCATCTAGCTAGGGCCAACCCACCAGAGCGGGGGCATCTTCCACTAGATCAGGCTGCTCAAAGTCAGTCTGGCTGTACTTGAACACTTCCAGGGATGGGACACCCACAGTTTCTCTGCTCGGTCTGTTCCAGTTTCTCCACCCACACAGTAAAGATTTTCATCCTAATCTACTCTCTTGCAGTTTAAAGCCATTCACTCTCATCTGATCACTACCTGCCATGGTAAAAAGGCCCTCTCCAGCTCTCTTGCAGGCTCCCGTTAGGTACTGGAAAGTGCTTCAATGTCTCTCCAGAGCCTACTCTTCTGAAGGAGCCCAACTCTCTCAGCCTTTTCTCATAGGAGAGGTGCTCAAGCCCTCTGAACATCTTTGTGGCCTCCTCTGGATTCACTCAAGCCTGTCCACAACCTTGTTTTTATTGCAGGCCCCAGGGCTGGACACAGCACTCCAGGTGGGGTCTCATGAGAGTGGAGCAGAGAGACAGAAACACCTTTCCCTGATTTGCTGGCCACACTTCTTGTGGTGGATACGGATTTACCTGCTTCAATTACACTTCAAATTGTCCAGTTTTTACAGGAACTTTGCTCACTTCTCTGTGTTAATTATGGCATGAACTGCATATTCTAGAAACTAACTTTCAATGGCAAAAAGTCAATAACCATGTCTTTAATGTAAAAATAAAACTCACTTGGTAGACTGAACTATTTATGTCCATCTTAACATCTAATAAAAAGCCCAAAAGTCATAGAGTGGCTAGTTTTTGCTCCTGACTGCCTGAGAACCTGAGGGACCTAAGCACAGAACCTATATGCAACTTCCTGACAGTGTATGTAACCTCTACTTAATTCAAGGTTACATACCAGCCTGGAGTATATTTTTATCAAAAATAAAATGCTTTTATCCTACTTGGTCCACTCTCTTCACTGTTTGCCAGTTACTACCTCAGGCTATCCTGTGGGGCTTCTGAGTAGTTATAACTTCTCCTCTGGATGCTGTTGTGTTAGATTAACCTCTAGTTCTCAAAAGGTCATGTTTTTATTCATTCTCAGAATCAAACCACCAATACATTCTCTTAGGAGATCCCAAAAACCCCTCTGTATTAAACAAAGGAAATTGTTCATATGTCTTCCAAAAGTTTTATTTTCCAAATATATATATATATATATATATTGACCTTATAACACTATCTAGCCTGAACACAGTTTGTTGTAAAGCATATGTGAAAGGCAAGAGATTTTCTTCAGTGGCAAACCAAAAATAAGGAGCCCCATGAGCTCCTTCTGTCAGCAGAACGTCATTTCCAGCTTATTTATAGCTGTCTAAAGTGGGTGCTTTCCTTTCTGACTTCTGCCCCTGTTACAGGAATTCATGAACAAATGCAAGTGAGTACATTACCTGATTTTCTCATGTTCCAAATATATTTTTCTCCTAATGGTTCCAATAACGTTCAAATCAAAACCATTTTCCTACTGAATCTAGACATCCAAACTAGAAAGCAATGGGCAGGATCCACTAACTGTGGATAATGACTCTTCATCCTTGAAGAGACGGATGTTTGTTTTTAACATTTTATGAGGAAATGTTTCTGACTTCCATTTCATTCTTAGAGGAAAGAACCCTTTTAGGGGATTTAGTTACCCAGATGTTATAAAAATATGAATTCAATTAGTGAGGGGGGTTGGGGCAAAGAAAAAATCTTTTGTGTGCTTTACTTTAGAGGACTATTCTGAACCTTATGGCCCAGTTCCTAGACATCTCCTAGCCTGATAGGACAACTGGCCTCATGGTCTGACCACTGAATTTTGTTCTCTTGTTACCTGCTACAGTTATAAACCTTTGCTAGGAAGTGGGATACACCAGGCAGTTGGCCACACTTTGTAGTGGATAGACTTCAAAGCTAGAATTCAGAGGACTTGAATTTATTTCTGTTTCTCTGCTACAGTCTGATGTGTCCGTGGAAATGGATCTCACATTTCTATGCTTCAATCTCCCCTTCTTCAAAGTAGGAGCAGTCCTGTATAATGTTCTCACATGGAAAGTGCTATAAGAGAGTAATTTATTAATTAATAGAAGCTGGTTTATGTCACATATTGATTTGTGCTGGCTTTCAAGCAAGATATGGTTTAAATTAAATAAAATCAAGAGGGGAAAAAAATAGTGTGAACATGTCCTTACACCCTTTTCCTTGTTTTAACTCCACTGTTTAAATTGCCTTCACCCCTGGGCTGTGGCAGTTTGCTGAATACTGAGACCCTGTACACCTTCATTCATGAACTCTGACTTATCTCCTTCCCATGCGGTTCCGGGCTGACAGGAATTATGCATGGAAGTTATCCCTCTATACATCAAATCAAGGGAAGAAGGTCTGTTCCCTGACAAACCAAAACATAAGCGTGAGGGATTTTCAAAGAAGGTTTTAAAGGCAGCAGAGGAGCTGTTTGTCCTGGAATAATCAGCAGGCTGTTCCAGAGCTACAGGGTGGCATAGTAGCAAAGGTGCAAAATGTTCAGGAGGTTTGGAAGACAAAGAGGGCAGTCAGAAAAGGAGAGCTGGCAGGCTGCAGAGGGAGGAAGAGGTGAGGAGGGCAGTGGTGCAAACAGGGGTGGACCTGTGAAGTGTTTTAAAGGGAGGAAGGGAAGCTTGAACTTAATATGTAAGGAAACAAGGAAAGAGCAACATAAAAAATCTTTGCAGATGTATTTTGGACGGAATGAAAAGAGGCCAAAAAGCTGAGAGCAACTGGAAGCTGCTCATCCAGATTTGCAAGATTATCTACAAGATTCCCATAGCCTAACCCACCATCCTTTGATCTTTATCTTTTTCAAGTACTCACAAGAGCACAAGAGCACTGCTGCTGTTCAATTGAAATTGCATTTCACTGCCAGATACTGGATGTAACTTACCTCCACTCAGCCTAGTCATTTTGTCATATCATCATTTAAAACATCAGTTACCCATTCTTCTTTGAAATTACATAATGATGTTCTTTCTGCTACTGTGAATCACTTCACTGTTCATCATGTAGGATAATGTGTAGGTTCTCATGCCAGAGCTGCATCAAGGGTGTTCAAGCAGATGTTTTCTTTGCATAACTTGATAGGAGGAGTGAATTTAAGGACTTTCAGTGATGGTACAACTTGATCTTTATTTGGAAGAATTTACTCTATAGCTTTGCACCACGCTGATTTTCCACACTAACCTTCACTGCATAAAGCAGCAAAAGTAACAAGCTCCTAAAGGCATTTTAAATATATTTTACAATATTTTGTATATTTTAATCACATTAAACTTGGTATATTGATTTTTCTGCAAATTTTTCTGACCAAGAATTGAAATCTGTCTGTTTGGATTTGACCTCTAATATTTATTCATTTGTACCTAAAAAATTGTAAGCTTCAGATATTTGATGTTATGCATAGCATATTGCCACTAAAATTAATGACAGTTTTATTTCATATATTAATCATAAGTATTTGAAATACATGGGATTAGTTTAAAAACGTAGAAGGAAAAATCCAAATTTAAATTTCCATAATTTATGATTATCATTTAGATGGGTAGAGGGAACTAAGAAAATATATTTGCTTATAGCTACATTTACCAGGCTGTTCTTTTTAGTTAGACATTCAAGAACTCACTGTGCTAGATCCCCTCCCTTCCACTGTTGAAAAGGAAAGCCATAAATCAAATTTGAACTTCTTGCTAGCACCATAACACCAGATATCCAGTACTAAATCCTCAATATAGAATGGTGATACAGGCATGAGAGCTATTTGTTTTCCCATTTACATGCGTTCTCTCCAGATGCAACAAAATTTTCCTATCATGTCTGAGGTCCAGGTCCAACACTTAGTCTTATCTCAGAGATCTACATCACAGGCTTTTCATGGAAAAAAAATCAGTTTTATCTAGGAAGCCTCTTTTCGCTCTCTGCAGGCGCATTTTCAAGTTCTTTTTTCAGCTGCGGAAACAAAATAGCCCAAAAGATTGCTAACTTACACTGAACTCTTCCTTTCATACCTAACTGCCAAAGTACAGAATAACTTTGAAAAGGTGATAGTTTTGGCATTTCTTCCTCATTGTCAAAGAGTGAAGATCTTCATCAGTGGGTCAGCTTTTATGAATCTATCATCTCTTGATCAGTAGACAAAGCACTCAGACAAAAAAATAACTTTGAGTTGTAGGATCCTGGAGGATAAATAATGATAGAGTAAAATCTTAGTATTCAAACAGATGTCTTCTCAACACAAATAAACACCATATTTTAATTTAATCACAGATTTTGGGATATCTGATATTTTCTCTAACCATCAGGTCCTGGAGTAATATTTTTACATAAGAATCTCAACCTTCATGTAAAAACCACCTCACCTTAGCCCTCATGGTTAAAATGTTAACTGTAAAGTCTCATGTAAAATTGAAGAGGGCAAATAAAATATGTAAACGTGATCATGTAAATACATATTTCTAAAACCAAGCTCATTATTATTCAGGAGCTAACACATTTCTTTCGAGTGTCTGAGGTCAGCAATACTGCAAATGACACAATCATTAGCCTAGTCATGTAGAAGATCAACATAAATCAAAAAGGATAGGAAATAGTAAGGAGAGAGTGGAGAACCTGGCAGGAAAAACACTGATACCATTATGTAACCTTCCATGGGTGCTTGTATGCAACACAGCTAAGTGAAGCAACTGGAGACATTAGACTTGACAGCAGAAATGGCTGAGTAACATCAGAGAGAAGGGTGTTGCTTTTGTGGATGGATTTGCATAGCACAGTATACAGGAGACAATGTTAAAGAAAGTGGGAAAGGGAACAAACAGCCTGTTAAGGACAACATTGTTGAGGGAGAAAAGGAAGGGTTGCACATTAGTTTATATCTGTCTAAAGCTCTCTGGCTTAGAAAAAAAAGAATTTTTTCTACAATTACATGATATAAAATATGGGGTTTATTAGTTTTGAATTCCATAAAATCATATTTTAACCCTCATGAAAAGTGTGTCTAAAGCTTCAGTATAACAAACTTACAATTTTNTTATTTATTTTAACTAAAAATGTTAAAGAAGAGGTAAGAATAGATCTGCATTATGATTTTAGCTTAGATCTTACTTTACAGCTCACATTCAAGTGCAAACTCCTTGTTCCTCCTTTGCCCATGTCTTGGTTTGTGTGCTAACAGTGCTCTGGGAAAGCCAAGAGTGTCCCCTGTCAGGCTTTAGCTGTACAGTCTGTACAGTTAAAGATATTCAAGCCACTTGGCCCCAAAATCTGAAATCAAACCTGGTGTGCAAGTCAGCCTAATCTAAAGACAGGGTAGTTGTATTACCTTAGACAGAATGACTTTTAAATGTCTGCCTTGCAACATGAATGTCATATGTGAACGGGGAGATGCTCTGCTCGTCTCCCTTGAGCTGCTTCAGGACACAGGCAGGTGAAATGCAGCAAACATCTCATGGCTGCTTTACCGTATCTCACACGAGAGAAATCCAGGGAAGAAATGAATATTACAGCTCCAGCCCAACCCAGCTCCCGTTACTGTTCCAGCAGGATGGGTGCTGCTGTCACTGACAGTGCAGGGATTGTGTGCAGCCTGGGGACAGCACATACTGCCCACAGGGCAAGGTGGCCTCTCTGCAGAGCCCATTTCTTGGCCCTTCCAAGTCTCCATGGAGTAATGCTTGGCATATGCAAGCTCTTGTTTTTAAAATGCTCTTTAAAGATGTTTTTCCAAACCCCTTTAATGAGTTCAGCAGCCTCTAAAAGTGAAATACAAAGCTCTTGAGCTGTTAAGTCTGAAGCTTTGGAGCCCCCTAAATACAGATAGTTTATTTAAGTTCTTTTCCTTTACTGGGTGCATTTCTGAGTTTATTGCAACTTTACTATATGGTTCATATCCTATATTTCTTACTTCAATAATTTCATTCTTCAGAGAATAATCATTTTTCTACCTGTCTAAAACAGTATGCTCTCAGTTGCCCCCTTATTTATTTTTCATCAACTACTCATTTCTAAACACTTAATTTTAAATGGGGTTTCATTCACTCTTTGCTTTTGAATACTGCCAAATTGAGTGAGGAGTCAAGTCACAACACTATATTATTTTGTATCTATGCCTACACCTCTAATATGAAGAAAAAATCATTTAGATGTAGCCTGCAGCATCAAATTTTGCCATGCAATATATTGAGCACTGATTAGAACAATTCAGTGACAACTCAGGCCAATTAGCAGCACTGGGATCTGCTCAGCCTCATAACCTATAAAATTTTTTCAGGAATATATTCAGCTGCTACGTCACTGAAAGCAATTCATTGCCTGAAAATGTATTCTCTACCAGCTTTTATGACACCATGCGATGGAAATGGAACATAATTTAGTCTGGAAATTTAAATGCTGTCATGTCAACATCCTGAAGATTTAGACATGCTTGAATGCATGTACACACACTTTATATTAGTTCCAGTGTAAGGGGTGCTGTTTCATGTAACGAAGCCTGGCCTAGAGCTTAAAAAAACAGGTTTTGCAATTCTGATTTTTCCAGGGCCTGTTTGCTATCCTTAGGAAACATTCTGATGCCTTCTGTTTTCTATCTTCCTAATATGAAGATCATACTGCTCTCTTTTATGCTGCTTGAAGAACTACAGATGGAGTTAATGAGGGATGGGAAATCAGAAAACCCAAAAACTGGTAAGTCATTACATTGTCTCAAGCTTCCTTAACAGCTTAGTGTTAGCAAATTATGAAAATAAGTATGTAATGGCTAGACTGCTCTTTGATAGTTTTCACAAGCAATTCTGTGAAAAGACAGTCTGATTTCCCCCTAAAATTTCCCCTCACCTCACAAAACCCCACAAACTTATATTATATGTCTCTGCTGTCTAGGCTTTATCTAAAACTTGGCCAAACTTGCACGAAATCATCCTTGGGTTCTACAGACTGGAATGCCATCAAACTTGGGTCTGGCACAGCACACTGAATTTATCCAGTGACAAAATGTGGGTTTGGATAAAGTTTATCCTGAGTTCAGATATATATCTCATAAAGCATGGATTCAGTGATGTGACCTGTTCTCAGGACTGGCCAGAAGCAGAAATATGAGATTTGATTTAGGGTATCTCTGCTGTCTCTTGGTCTTAGTGCCAGTTTGGCCACTAACATATATGAGAACAGCTTCAATAAATGTGAGGTTATATGCAGCCCCAGAGGGGATGTGTAAACCACTGGGGATGTTCATTATTCTGAAATGATCTAACTCTGCCTCCAGATATGTGTGCTATGGCAATCATCTGGTCAAAAGTAGCTGCCTACAGAAGGAGTCATTTAGATCTTATTTATAGTCAGTGGAGAGAAGTAGGTATTTGTAGGGCATGGTTCATCTCATTCTGAAGAAGACATCTAACACAGATCAGATAAAAGGCACCCTAGAAGGGCCAGAGCATGCTTCCAAGCTGAATCTGTAGAGACAAGAATTTGATTTAGGACTGGAGTGGTAGATAGAGAAAGAGGCAAATTCAGAGAGGAAGATATCTAGCTAATTTTATCTTATTTTAGGATAAAATTTTAATCCTTCCTGGAGATCCCCAATTCTCTCCTTTAACTAAGAAGAAATCATGGGATGTCAGTCCTGGGTAACAATATCCATGTGTGTAATTCTAAAATGGCAGGATTAATCCCAGTCTGGGATAGGTTAGGCCCAGTTTGACCAGATCTGTAGGATTTAAAGACCTTTAGACTGCAAAATCTTAATGGAATTTTAATTGGAGCAGATGAGATGTATCGGTAAATAAAATTCAACAAACAATAAAAATATAGTATTATTTTAGGAGTACATTCTAAATGTTATCAAATCACATATCTCTCTTTTGAGTTTTAGTTGTATCCAGTTGTGAAATGGATTTTTTCTTTCTTATGTTCCTTCTGTGTCCTATCAAATTATGATTATTGATGATAATGATGATGATGATGATGATGATGATGATGATAATAATAATAATAATAATGATAATAATAATAATAATAGTTATTTCTAGTTACTTCACATTGCAGCCCAAAATTGCTTTGCAATGGAAGCTAATTCAAGGGCTTCATCCAGGTCATGCCCCAAAAGCAGCATGGCTGTATCTCTGTGACACAGCACCATAGTGAGGTATGTTATCATAGCTTTGTCTATACATCTGAATTACTCAGCAATTCCTGGTAGCTAAGACAGCAGCAGCACATTTAACACTGTAAGTGTGTCTTAAGTAAATATGATTGCAACCTAAATCAGTACACCCAGGATCAAATGACTTGTTGAGAGTATAGAGTTTTTCCAGTATTTCAGCAGGATGGGACATGGATAAATATTGTTTGAAAGTCATTTGAAACAGAGCTTCACATTATTTACATAAAGGAGTCTATGGTACTTTGCAAAACTAGTTTTTAATTGCTATGGATCTATTCATTTTAATGGTGGAGCTATGAAGTATTTATACATTTGAGCAAATATTTCTGATATGACTAGTTTTTCAGACTCACATTGATAAGGAGAGAAACTTTGTAGTGCAAAAGAAATTTCACTTCAAACATGCTCATTTACATCTCTGGAATGTATCTTGACAGGTTAAAATGGGGAAGAAAGTTCAAAGCGAGGAACTTCCCCAGAAGAATTTGGCAAAAACCTAACATAAGAGCATTGTCGTAGCAATGTGCTCATTTTTTAGTGATAGTCTGGTTTGACTCAATTTTTCTCAATATTTTAATTATAAACACAACTTCTGTGTTTATTTATTTTCTATAGAATTTTATTATGGAATTTAAAAAAAAACCTGTACCATTAAGTATAGAAATTGAAGTTCCAGATACTTTGTAAAGAAGTTGCCTTTTTAATGTTTTCAGACACCAAAAATATGTTGTGCAATGTAATATCTTTTCTGATAAGATTTCTAGTTGCTATACTTGCATTGAAAATAACTGGTTGCACATTAGTGAGACTTAATCCTGTGATGTCAATATGAATCTTCTACTCATTTCAAAATACTGCACAGCATGCTCAGCAAATGGGAGCTCAACTAATGTCAGTAAGAATGAAGCATAAATTAAGAGATTATTACAGCTTTTAACAGAGTAGCCCAAAGATTTTGGTAGAAATCAGATCTGGCTTACACATTTTTTGGTTGAAGTCAGATCAGGTATTCACATTTTTGTGACACAAGTTTCTGTCCAGGCTATCTGTAGGTTGTAATTAGGACATTCCAATGAAATGTCTCTTCAATTGACATAGAAAATAGCAGCCAGAACTGATACAAATGATATTTCTTTAATACTGCTTTGGAGGAACATCTTGAAGTTACTGTCAATAACTGGGGAGAAAAGTACTAAAAGATTATAATGTGTAAAAGAAGTATATTCCTGTTGGGACTCAAAACAAATGTCTAAAATCCAATTAAACAAAATTACTATTCCATCCACTAAATTTATCCATAGAGTTATGAAATAAGAGAAAAGAGATATTTTCAGGCACTTTAGAAAAGCTTATGTGGCAGAAAACTTGAAAGAGTTCTTAGAGTTCTTTGTGAATTCAAAAGACTGCTGAAGGATAGTGTATAAAGGACAGGGATGTTTACTTCCTTTATCATTTGCTCTGAAGCTCTTCTATGAATTTATGTACAGAAAAAATTGCCTTGGTTTTCATGTGCTGACAGCAATATTTTTGGAGACCAACACTGCCTATAGTAGTTAAAAATGGTTTAATTTCCAGAATAATAAGACTTTCCCTCCAAAATATGCAGCATCCTCTACAAAATGTTGAGACTACATTTCCAAGTGAAAGGGGACAAGCTAGATAATTTCCTTTTTCAGGACCCTCATGCAGTTTTGTAGTTATTATAGCAATTTAAGAACAGAATCAACTTTTAAAACAGTAAGTGGTCACTTTGTGGGTGACCAAATGTTTCTACAATTCAGATGAGGGAGAAAGAAATACCTCGCACTGAAACACAGCATCTCTCCCTACAACTATACTGAAGCCAGGCATGGCTGAAAATCAAATTTAGTTCAAGGTCAGCCTGTATGTTCTTGATAGGCTTAATATACAGAACAAAGTGATTTAAGTAGCTGTAGATAGTATTTTTGTTTTTCAGGAACTGATTCTGATTTGCATGCAACATTGAGGCTCTGGACAACTTTTCACCCCTGGTGTCAAGAAATAATTTAACTGTTATATACATACATAGAACTTTATAAGTGGGATTTATTTTAGAGAAAATAGTGATCCAGTTCCGATTCTAAATGACCGTGTCTTATAATGTAGGAAATAAAGAGTTTGTCCCGTCTGATAATAAAAAAAAAAGAGTGAAATGCCAGGTTTAGTGAAAGCTGAAATAATTTTGAAAGACAGAGGAGCAGTGTTCTGCTAAACAGAAAACATCTATTAGAACCTCACTTATGAGTTTGTGGAAAATGTTACTCCTATGACACAGTCCCCAGGCATATTCTGGATGCTGGCTGTTTAGAGACTTATTTACAGCTCTTTTCAACAAAATTATCTTCTTGAACCTTTCCAGGGAAGAGAAAATAATTATCATTATTCTTCGTTATTTGCATTCCTTTAATGCCTATAGAAGTAACCAGGAGGCATTCAGCACATTATTTAAAAACAAGCACAGGTCCAAAATTTACTGAATGCAGCCAAAAGGAACTCAACTGAAATTCAATGGAAACACAAAAACTTAGCTCCTTATCAGGAAAATGTTGCTGAACAGGTTTGTCTTTGAAATCAGGGTTTCCTTGTTTGTGCTTGTTTCAAGAATCAGAACTATTCAGTCAGAACTCTTCTTGTGTATCTACTTTGGTGCAGATTTTCAAAGGCATTTCAAAGCCTTAAAGGATAACATTAACTAAATTTAAGATAAACCAAAATTTTATTCTCTTCACATGTCTATAAAGGACTGAAAATTCACACAGATGAAGTAAATCACTGGAGACAGATGGAGGAAAACCTTTTATTATTTTAAATGAACAGAAGACAGCCACATTTCCTTCAGTAGGGTTTCCCTTTACAAGGAGAAGTTATGTTTTGGACATGTTAATGGCATAGCTACCTGCATAACAAACCCATCCTATCACCTCCCTGCAGCCCTGCAGCAGTCTGACACTGACTCCAGTGAAAACAGGATTAAGCAACACATTTTTCACTGAGAGATCCTTCTGAGATATTTTGTTGCCAGAACCACTGCTGATTTCCCTATGTAGCTGAAAATAAGTGTAAAAGAATTGCAGAGAGTTTTGCTGAGTGACTAGTTAGTAAAAATTTATTCTTATCTTGCCCTTTAATTCAACACACACTTCTTGAAAAGACTTTGCTTTATGCCTGTTCCCACTTGCTTATGTCTTCAGTCCTGTATCTATTACACAGAACTGCCATCTGAACAAACTTATTTCAGACAAAATAAGGACCCCTTAAGTCTAGGAAAGATTTAAAAAAATATTAAACTCTTGATCCTCTTTTGGTCAAAAAAAAAAAAAGTTCAGGGTAATGAATTTTGCTTTAGAGATCAGCTGACATGCCTGCAATTGGCCAAAGATCTGGATAAAGCCTGGAAGGAAGCCTCCTGGCATATTAAAGGAAGTCCTTGCACCTCTCCTGATGGTTGTCAGATTGCATGGAGTTAGTTAGTTTGCCTTGGCAGTCTTTCAAGAGCCTGCAGACACACACTGTTGGACAAAGACACGCAGGAGAAGCTGCACGACCCCACTCCAGTTGCCCTGGAGGATTTTCTCTAGGACAGCAGTGATTCCATGATGCTTCAGATAAAATAGGAAGAGGTATTCTCAGTCCCCATGAACTGAATCCATTGTCACAAAGTATTATGAGAGCTTCAGATAAAAAAGATGCTACGGGAGTTGCAACACTGGCTTATCACGCAATGTTGAAATGAGATACACAAGAGGCAGCAAGTAGCATTTCTAGAGACACTTTTTTGCTGGTATTCCCTAGTAATATTTCTGCCACTTAGACAGAATATCAGTTCTGTCTAAGTGGCAGTTCTATCAGTTCAAGAATATCAGTTAAAGCATCTGAGGGTCTTTTATACCAGACCTCATTAGCACAGGTACACAGACTGTGATTTTTTTAATCAGCTCTGTGAAGAGCGGTTACAAACCTATTTGTGGTAGGTTCCAGTTGTCCTTTTCTGATCTCTAAGCAAGGAGAACGTGGGATTTCATTATTTCCACTCTAACTATCTAAAATGTAGGCTTTCTGTCTGAGCCTGGTATTACCCCTCAGAGAAAGCAGAGAGAAAAGGGTCTAGACATTGTAGAAAATTACTACAGCGTGAGATGGTAGTGCCTGTGTCTTTCATTAGCCAGAAAGCAGCTTAGCAGAACAATTCACGTTGTCTGCATCTGGAGAGATGAATCCTTGGAGCCCAGATACAGGACATGCCAATATTTCACACTCATTCAACCTCTCTGGTAGTGCCTAGTCCAGGAATTATTATTTCAATGAGCAGGCTTTGCAGTATTTAAGTCTGTTGCAGCAGAGCTATCATTTGAAAAGCAGCATTAAACAGAAATATAACTTTGTTGCATCAATGATTTTGCTCAGTGTGGGCTCACAGTGTCTGCCCTTCAATAGCTGTTTCAACAGGTAGCAAAGATAACAATTCAAATTATCAACTACAATGCAGCTTTCTTAAGAACTCAGTTGGGTTTGATGCAATTAACCCTGAAAGATGCAACTTATTTGATTACCAATAATTTTTTAGAGATTAGTACTCAAATAGCTACTCAGTGCTAAACTTTATTTAGTCTTATAACATAGTCTTCACTACAACATGGTATATATTGTAGGTGTTACAATATTATGCTTGTGGCAATATGAGAGATATTACTATGTTTTACATAATTATTCTCACTTCACTTTAATTTCTTTATACTCTTTCAGATTATATTTACAGTTGTATATTCATTTTTTTACCATACCTAACAGACTTGCCTAAGATAATACAAATAGTTTTGCAGCAAAGCAGAGAGATGAACCACCATCTCCCAAATCATAAATAAAATATCAAAGAAGTTGTCAAACTCAGGGAAAAAAATCTATAAGAATATGTTCTTCTGCACTGGATGCCTTTTGAAATTATTTCAGCTTTTGTTTAGAATCCTCAGAATTCTTTGCAAATGTAATACTTAGGAAAACCAGAACACAATAGAATTTTATTCCTTAAAAATCTATTAAAAATGTAATATGCTAAATAACACCAAGCACAGTATAGAAAGGGAGGAGCAGTGTCTGGAATTTTGTGAGTGGCGTGTGTGGGCAGACTGAGCCATTTACACAAACCAGTGTTGGTCGGTGTGGATACACTGAACCATTTCAAAAGTAAAAGCATCAATAATGACTTTGTTGTACTGAAGGGTAGACCAGCCAATAACCACATGATCCCATCCTGTGCTCTTGGCAGTCTGAAACTTGAGTTCCTGCATATAGCAAAGTATAAATATAGCTCATTCAATAAAAAATTTACTGAAGGCTTTCAAACATTTTTTAATAAAGGGCTTTTGGATTTGGTTCTTTTCTATGGAAATCTTCATGTCATGTTCTTTCCCCCAGCAAAACCAGTCAATCTCCTCACATAAAATAAACAAATAAATAGTGTTTTCCCTACTTGCTGTCCCATTTTTGGAGCTGTAAAGATTATAGAATGTGTATCAGTACAAGTTTGAATGTAAGAGTGTGTTTCCCCTTTTTCTTTAAGGCAGAACTGTCTGGATCAATAAAAAGCCAACAATGCTGCTCATTTAGCATTGCTTTTGGTTAACTGGATGCTTGCAAAGTTACAATCACATAGATCAGACAACCCTAGTGAGCTAAACCTAATACGTCTGTAGTTATATTTGAAAGGCAAAATTATATTAAACCTGAGATATCACAGGACTGCTTGACTAAGGTGTTGAAACCTGGGGCAGATTAAAATCATTGAAGGGGGAACAGGAAAATAAAAAAATAAAAGGAAGAGAGGTGAAGGTTTAGTTCTTGTGAGAAACTTGCTGCACTGAACTCTGAATTGACATGGTGAATTACATTAACAACTGACGCAGGTGCACGTTAAGTTTGGTGGCAGATTAAATCCATATGGTAGTTACCATTCTGTGATACAATGTTGATCTGTCTGTGTTGGGCCATTCAATCAAAAGGCTCCCCCTTCAGCCAACTGAGACAAGAGAGTGTGATATTACTGCCTCCACTAATATCAACCAATCTCTTGGGAGGTCTGCTATGATGCTCTTTTTGTTGGCCTGAAAAAGGCAAAAACTTAATTTACTTTCACTTCTAGCCTCTGTGATACCCTAACTTTTGGAAGCAGTTTCTTCCATCCCATGTTTTATATAAAAGAATTTCAAAAGGGATTCTAAATTTTGGGTAATTTTTGCTGTGAAGTAACTTTTAGCACTTTCTGAAAACTTAACTCATAACATTAATGCTCCCAAAATACTTGTAAATATAAGGCCTAGTAACACAAATAGTAGCATAAACTGTACTGATCCAGCTGATGGTATAAGAACCACATGGATTTACAAGATGTGTTTGGTAGCCTGGTGAACTTCCTTGAGGAGGTGGCTACAGTGGGTGCTTGATCAAAAAGCCATTATGGTACAAGTATCAGAAGAGTTCTGCAGGGATAACAGATGCTGATGATACAGAGAGAATTAGCCCAGCATAACCCATAGTGGCTACTCTCCTCATATCCTACAACATCTAGTCACTAACAGAGTGACTGCAGGTGCCAGGCACCTAGGCAGGATTTCTGAAGGGCTGAGCAGCCCATGTTACCTCGATGGCTGAGACAAGGACAGGACAGAGAAAGGCAGGCGAGATCATGCCACTTGCGCAAAAGAAGATTGAAGGAAAAAAAAAGGAAATGTCTCCTCCAATAATTAGATCAGGGTGGGAACATCCTAATGGTGAATTCCTGGACCTTTCTGACCATTATAAGGATGAATTTCAAGTTTAAGGCTGATGTCTCTGAAGGCATTTTGATGTACACATCTGCTCCCTTGACCCTTATTGAAAACAGACATGGTCACTTCTGCTGAAATCTTCAAAGGTTTCAGGAGCATATATGTGCTGAAGGGGCTGAACTTTACTATGCAAACACTAACTATTCGGGTTATTGAAGCATATGAAATATTCATAGGAACAGATATGATCAAACTTCCCCATTTGTTTATAATTGGAGTTCAAACATCATCAAGATGTTTCTGCTATTGTCATGTATAAATCTGTCCTCTGCACAGAAAAAACTCATTTTGACTCCCCTCCTGCAGTCCACCTCCTGTCTGCCCTTCCTGAACCTGCAGTCATTCTGGCTCTGCTGGGTGGAGGATACTCACTCAGGAAGGTATCAGTGCCACGCCTGGCACTGGTTCAGACCCTACTCTTAGAAACAATTTATTGCTCTAACAAAATGATGTAACAGCTTTCCCAGACAATTTTTCTCTTGTATTCCATATCCCAGAGAAAGAGGCCAGCTTTAGCTCCAGACATGAGTCATACACCAGGCAGGTAGACAGTAACCCTTTCCTGGCTGACTTTGTGGTGTTCCTGTACATTCCTTGCATTGCCCTGTTCCATTGAAAACATCACAGAACGTCTCTGCCTCTCACCCCATTTGTTATAGCTCTGCAGACCGAAGCTGCATCTTCACCAGCACGTTGCTACATGCCACTCTGCTCTTCAGCCAAGCGTTTAATAGTGCAAATCTTTTATAGAAGTAACAGGATAAAATCATATCTGGACAGAAAGAGCTCAGCCTTGTCATCATGTAGAGGCTGAATCTCAGTGTAGAGGCTGAATGCATCTCCACCCGATGGTACAGGTTGCTTGATAACCCTGACCTGTCACTCCAGCTCTGCAGCAAATATAGGGGTGTTTCACAGCTCTCAGATGTCTCTTTTTAGGCAAATATCTTTTCTTTTTGGCCTATTCTTACAGCTGGATCTGATGGTCAGTATTGATAAATGAATGGTTTCTTTCAGTGTCCTTTGCTTGATATGTATCAGACGGTATTTCCACAAGAAAGAATCCTGTTAGAAGAGGCCTTTTACAAGTGAAGAAGCTCAGGATTCCAGACATGTACCAATCTTATTGCAGTATAGATAAGATTGTCCTCATGCTAAGAATTTCTCATAAAGTTATTTTGAATAAAAATAACAATAACAATTTTTTTAAATTGTTCTCTCTGTATAACAGAATAATATAAAACTTCCAAAGCAAATAGGAAGAAAAAAAAGTATTCAAATAGGAACAAAAAATGTTTTCTAATAAAAATAAGGCCTCAAGCTACAGCAGAATACCTCTCAGATACCTCTCCAAAATCTTAGCATTTGCATTATTCCTTCTAAGTTATGGTGGAACAAATCCAACTCATAAAGTCAAAACATATTATACAAACATTTATTTATTTATTTAGACTAGATAACATGAAAGCCAAGTAAATGAAGAAGTGGGGTACCATCTTTCAAGTTTCAGTAAACTAATGGAAACCAGGAATAAAATTTCTTCATAGCCAGATTATGCAATATTACTCACTGTGTTGCTTTTTCCATAGCATTAACAAAAACTGCTAACAGTGGTCACTGTCAGTGACAGTCACACAGACACCTTGCTGTTCCAACATTACTCTTATTTATAATATGTGCTCTATGTACTTGTTATTGCTCATCCTAAAGACAGTGCAAACGTGAAACACACCACAAAATTGCATTTCTAAACAATTTTTCTTGTTTGTAGAGTAGAAGACTTTGCTCAGAACCAGGTGGATGAGGCAGGATTCACTAATAATGTCTCATGTGATCATTGCCACACGTTTCACAAGAACTATATTTCCCACAAAGGCACACACACAATTTGTACAAAGTGCAGAAATAATCCTCTGAAGCAATGAGTTAAAAATCCATTGTTTTATCTTACCTAACATCAATATGACTTAACCTTTGGCAGGAAATAGACTGGAATTATGTGTGACCTATCTACTTTATCACAAAACTATCGAACACTGCTGAATTGTTTGTAGCCTTACATGTTTTACTCTACTCTTAGATTTCCAGAAATGGCATTACCAGGTCAGCCAAGATCTTCTGGGTAAAAAAGTGACATCATTCCTGGTAGCTACATTTGGTAAGAATCACATTAAAATATAGTACATTATTTTTACTGGATATCTTTCACAGATAGAACTATGAATCACTTTGCAATTTTTTGTGTATCTCCCCTTATGTGTAAGGATAGTGAATGTGACATCTGCCATCAGATTTACATGCCATGTTTAGGAAAGGAAATTAGGAGTAATGTAAACCACTGAAATTACAGGGTAATTTTAATTTTAAAAAATGTTATCACTCAAAGATAATTTAGCTAGGTCATCAAGGAAAAGGCTCTTCAAACATTTCCTCTGAGCTCTTTTCTGATATTTCATTCAAGATTTGGTTTTTTCTGAAAGATGACACACTAGAAACAGTGTTTTCTTAGCATCTACTGCAAAAAAAGTTATAGTTTACCTACTCAATCTCTAATTTCCTTCCAACATACTTGGATCTCATAAATCTCTATTCCAAATACTAGACTTCAGGTATCATGTCTACCATGGTAGCAGCTGAAATTGATGTGGCTGCAGAGTTTGTCCCTGTGTCAGTCCAGAAATTCTTATGTTCTTCTGAATACATTTCATTTTCACAATTTCAGGGAGTGTTTTCAAGCAGGTCCTTATAGACGTACACGGAAGGATGTTTCCTAAGAGGGAAAATACTTGGATAATAAGTTCAAAAATATCTTCTTTTTCATTACTGGATGTAAAATTCAACCTCTGTAGCAGCAGTGTGGCTTTTGTGGTCAGGTCAAGGCTGTTGCTGTGAGTTTAATGAGTAGCCTCCAAGCATTTTATTGTTAAGTTTCACTTGAAAAATACACCTGGTAACAGCAGATCGGTGCACTGATAAGTTTAATAGCTGACTGTACTTGCTGTATTTCACCACAGCCTGAGGCACAACTGTTGAACTGTTGGGTTTTTGTAAGCCTCTAGCAAACCTAAGCAAGAAACTAAATTCAAAGAAAACCAGGACTACCAGTTCTTCCAGCTCTCTGGACCCAGAGACATTAAAATTATTGACTAATGTCTTCCAGGTGTCCTGTTCCTTGCTGAAGAGTTGTGTAGTGGAGTAGGTGCAGTAGTCCCCAAGAGTGATGGGGAATGAGTGCACTTGCATTGGGCTCTTGGGAGATCTTGAAACAGCTGCTGCAAAACTGGAGAGGTGTTGGGAAAACAGGAGAGACTAACTGAGGTGCAATGGCAAGGCCTTGTGGGCACAGTTTGAGGGACAGGGAGGGATGTCTGCAAGTCTGCAGTGTGCTGCTGACAGAAAGGGCACCTGGTCCTACCAGAAAGGATAAAGGCAATGAAGTCAGGGCTGCCACTGCTGCCAGTTTTCTCCTCTCTCTTGCCAAAACTTCACAAGAGCCAGGCTCACTTAGCAACATGCTCTTACTGTCATCACCTTTTCCTCAGGCTCAGTGAAGGGGAGACAGGAGGCAGAGAGCACATCTAGAGGATACATTCATGGTTGTAAGGAAAACTGGCCAAGATCTGTTCTTGAGCGCCCTGAGCAAGTGAAGCAGCTCACATCACATCCATGTGGCCAGGGATGAGTTCTCTTCAGCCAAAACCAGCACAGCAAGTTTTTCCATAATGCTTATTCTAAATAGTCCCTAATGCAAGCTATACCCTAAATTGTGTCTGGGCTTTGTCTCGCTGAGTGCCATTTGGCCTGTTAACAATTAAGCACTCACATGCCAAATCTGCCTCCTCTGGCTCTCTTGTCTCCTCATTGCAATAAGTCCCCCCAGTCAGGAAAGATTTCTGTTGCTGGATCTTTCTAGGCACGGGTATAGAATCAGCATTGCACAGATTTTTGGGTTACTTTGTATTTCAGTGAGGATTTGTTCCAAAACAAGTACCGTGCCCTTCTTCCCTGATAACAGCACAAATATCACACAGCTTCTGTCATCAGTCAATTTATGAATTTCCAACTCCAGTAAGTCTTATACAGCTAACTAAAACACCATTCCTTAGGCTTAATTAAATCCCCTACATAAAATTGCTATGCATAGAGCTTTCTAACTGTCAGATTAGCCCTGCCTGATATAATTAAGGTAGAAAATTAAACTGTAATCAAATCAAAATAGATATTATGTACTTTATGCATGATACCTGGACATTGAAGAATTTGTAGTGGCAGGTAGCTATAATTAGTGCAAGATTCAGGGTTGACTAACTCATTACTTTAAGATATTTATTTTTTTTTTTAATTCTATATTAGTCATTCAAAATTTAGTATTTTCTGCTTTAAATCTTCTTTAAGTCTTGCTTAATATTTCTGTAGCATGGTAAGAACATGACAGTGTCTAAGTAAAATTCTCCTTGAGTTAAATGAGTCTGTTATCACAATTTGCAATGCAGAATTAGAGTCAGTGGGCCAGAGACTTTGGTGTGTTACTGTCAGCACGTACTGCACAGCCGAGCTAGTTTAGGGACTATATGGGTTTATTGACACAGGGCTGAAATATCTTAAATCTTGATGTATTTATATCCTGTGAGGTGAGAAGTACTACTATTCCCATTCTGCATATAGAATTAGGCACAAAGAAATTAATATTTGATCCTTCAGGGTGTTAGACAGTTAAGTCTGTCTGAAATTATAAAAGTGAGGCTCTTACATGTCTTTGTGGACCTAAAGTTAACTGATTTATAAGGTCTACAAAAGCCGTGATTGTTTTATTATTCTAATGTTAAGCCAAATCCCTATCCACCCGTCTTAGTCCAGCAATACCTTCGAGTTCTTTAAAGTAGACAAAACAAGGGACTTCTGTCTTGGAAGTGGATCCTGCCACGTTTTGTCAGCTGATATCAGATGTTGTTAATCACCCCAGCATCAGCTGTCTTGGATGAGAAAGCCTAAATCTGAAGAGGGGATAGTACAGCAGAGTAAAAAAATGCGACTCATAAGTTTGAAAACATATATGTCTACTCTGGAACTTTTACTTACCAAGTTGGTTTCATATCTGCTCTTCTTTTCCTCCCGTTTTCTTTAGCATAATTTTGCAGTGTGTCTTACAGCCTGCTGAGCTGGCTATAAATCACTGATATAAAATATGTTGCCTTTTTTAGGAACATGAAAATATAACTACATGGACATGCAGCCCTGTGTGCCCACAAAGGTGAATGGAATGTAACTGCCTAAACCCTCAGGTCAGTCTGCACAGGAGGTGCACAGGAACATGGGCCAGCAAAAGGAACAAAACTTCATCTTGCACCTTTCTTTTCCCACTTTCTAAAGGAGATCTGGGGCTCCCCCAGTGTCTGGTGATGTTTTCTGTTTCATCTGCATTCATGTCACATAGGTAGGTACTTCAGCTTTCGTTATAAACTTTAATGAACCGTGCTCATAGTCTGGGTGATAATGACTGCCTTTCCAGGCTTAATGATAGGAATGTCCCAATAAGTTATTAAGCCCATCTCCCAAAACTGTTCCCCAGAGTACCTTTTAGTTTAAAAGTCCCAAGTAACAGAGTTTCTACAGCTTCCCTTGGAAGACTTTGCTTATTTCTTGGTTTGCTCTCAGGAGCTTTTCTGGATATTCATCCCAGATTTTTGTGCATTTAAATTAACCCAATTACTTGTTTAAATCAACCAGTAATTTCATTGTGGAGTTGACAATCAAAAAATGAAAAGATAGAAAACAGAAAGAAAATTACTAGCAGGGAAATGAATACTGCGCATCAACACTTTAATCTGCCATTTCTGCACCTAGCTGTCTCCAGCCTTCATTTCTGCAGTATCTATGAAAAGTTGACAGTTCAAGCCCCTTTTCTAGAGAAAAGATATTTTCATTTATCATAACCATAGGCTTTCTACTCAGTAAATGATGTAAAGTGTCTGTATGTCACCATAAAGGGACAGGTATGGAGACTTTGGTTATGCCTCAAGAAGAAGAAGGAGAAGAGAGGCTCTGTGGCCACTTTTCTCTTTACAGTTTTGCACAGAGCTGCTGCACACAGGGGCTTGTCTGCAGATCAACAGGCCCTGCATTCCCTGCAGCTGCAGGGCAGCAATGGGGTAAGAAGCAGTCTCACAATGAACTCTCAACACAGGACACAGTGTAAGTGATAGCCTAGGTCTGAATTATCACCAAAATGCAGAGTTCTAACCTCACACTATAACAGAGTTGGTTTCTTTGCTGACTCAATAGAGAAGGACAAAGCTTATTCTAAACTCCCCAGATTATTCCTTTCTGCATCACCTGACAATTTTAGAAGGTTTTTTACTAATCCAGTTTTGGACTCTTCATTATAACAGGTAAGAGCCATAAAGTGATGGTTTCATTATGTTTCTCTGAAGTTTTGTTTCTGTTGCTGCATACTATTTGGATTGATATGTGACATACCACGTTAGAGGTGTAAAGGAGGACAAAGTATTTAACACAGCAAAGAAAGAATTTACGCTTACATGGTGCCCAGAGAAAGCAAGGGACTGATTTGATAGAACTGAATAAATTCTGAGGGGTTTTTGTTTGGTTTGGTTTTTTTTTAATTGAAGGAGGTTATTTAAACAATATCTGTTCCTTTACATGTATTCAATTGTTTCATATTTGAAGTTTTCCTAAGGTAGAGCCTTCAGGAAACTTCCCTGAGCAAATTCATTTGGATTTTTGATGGTGGATCTGCCATGGCCTTGGGAAGTTGATGTGTCCTTTTCTCTTCAACTCTTCCTACTTACCTTCTCCATTACTCACACATGAATGTTGGTGGGAAAATATTCCAAAAACCTTTTAAGCAACTTTAGAGAAAAGAAAAACCAGAAGTGTTGCAGTGGGGTATTTACAGTATAACTTAGTGGTATTTCCTAATGGCTCCTTTGGCAACTCTCACTGATCACTTTTTACAAAGCAATCATTTGTGCCATTCATTATGATTCACCTTTTTTGTGCAGTTCTTTCATATGTTACAGAATACATGGGCTAATTTTTAGAAGGATCATTCTGATTTTTTCTGCTTTGTATATAAACATCTAGTGTTGTTTTAAATCATGTAATATTTTGGCTTCAATAATATTTTGTAGCAAAGAAACCACAGATGCCTTGTCATTTGCATGAATAGAGATTGTTCTTCTGCAACTTTCTGCCAGGAAAACAGCAAAAGGATAAAAATGTTTTGAGAAAGCTTGAAAATGGAGACTCTCAAGCTCAAATCACTAACTCAAGATGTCAGACTGGTACAGTTACCTACCAGAGCTGTTTGATTCTTACCTCAATCAAAGCCAAATGCTAAAAGATTTGAAGTTCACCATTACCTGCTGTGACTCTTAAGATTTGTTAGAACATCTTATGCCCTTTTTAGTGCAAACAACCAGAGTTTTCTGAGCTACCAAGCTGAGCTACCTTATGAAGAAAGGGTTTGCAAGCAGAAAAAGCATTTATCTGAAATAAAGAGTCAGATAAATCAACATGACATCTATGTGCAGTGACAGGAATCTAAAGACTTTTTTGAGTCCTGAAGTCTATTTCCTATACATCCTTCTCTGCCTGATATGACATTAAGTTGCGGTGTAAAGACAACTTGGAAAAGTGATTCATCTGTGATGTGCAATATACAGTTCCTGTAAAGTGACAGGAACTTTACTTTACTAAAGTTCCTGTAAAGTGCAGCAAAAAATAGCTGACTTGTACCAAATGAGGGTCACTAAAGATGTAAATCAATATCAGGAAACAGGAAAGAACAGTAATGAAAGGGAACATTAACTGCATCAAAAGCACTTTTAAATGCTTTTTTATTAAAAAAAATCTTCACCCTTTGCTAAACTTCTGGGTTCTATTATAGCTGAACTGAAAAACATTGTTGACCTTGTCAAAATCACTTGCACAAATATTAGTTAACCAATTCTAATGAACTCTGGAGATGTATAATAAAAGTTATATATGGGCTATATATTACATATGAATGAAATTGTAGCTATCCATGGATATAGCTGTACACTTTACCTTTACATATGTACTGATATACTTGTGAAGAACATCTGCAAAGAGATGTGCACTGCTGCTCTGGTCGTGGTTTGGATTTCTCTGTTTCAAGATGGTGCTTGAGAACAGCAAAGTGTTGGCTGCCAGGTTAGTGTGACTGTTCTTCCACGTGACTCACTCAGATTACATCTGAAGCATTGTTTTTTCTTTTACTTTTCTGCCTGTTTCTTTGGATCTTATTTTTTTAACTTTTTTTTTTTTTTTTTAAACGGGCAATCAAGGTTGTCTCTCCAAGACAGACAGAATTTGAACGAATCAAATATTCGTGTATAAAAGGTGACTTTTTTTTGCACTGTGCTCTCAAGAGAAAGCGGTGTTTCATTATGTGCTTTGACTCAGGGATGGAAACTTGTTTCTCTGAGGAGTGTTGCTTAGAGACAACCTTGAAAGAAGGATTTTCCAGTTAGATCGAACTGGGAATGAAAACCAAAACAGCAACAAAAAAATCCAATCTCAAAGAAAAGCCTTACAGTTATTCTGGACAAACAAAAAAAGAGAAGGTATAATAATAGCAGAAAAAATATTATTGTCCTAATTAAGAAAATCCCGTGATGGCTGCTTACCTTGAAATGGCAGACAATATGAGGTAAACATGACCTTCCTTTCTTTCTGGACTAGACAAACCTGGTCAGAAAAAGATCAGTTTCCCGCTGGGCTGGATTGTTCAGGCTACAGCACCTGTTGTGCAGCTGCCTGATGCTCCAAAGCAGTGTCTGGTTGGACCAAGGGATAACTTCAGTACACATTGTACTATCCAGCCACTTCCCACGTACCTCCATGAAAAAGAAAATTACTGCACATCACCATCACAGCAAATGTGATACACTCATACTTTGTACACACCCAAACATAGGCTCTCAGCAGGAAATGCTGTCATTTACAGGCTGACACTGGCAAAGAAGAAGGAGTCTTTGCAGACATACAAAGAGTAACCAGCTGGACAAGTCTGCCTCCAGTAATGTATCCTGCTCTGGGCTGTGGTTAAGTACTGTCCCTCAATAGTGTCAAGTTCCTGAGCTCAAGACTCAGAAGAGTAGCTCCAGGCAGTGAGATAATATTTACCCCGGGATTTGAGAAGACTGCTAATGTACATTTTTTATTCAAGAAGCCACTGCTCTAGTACTTTATGGGAGCTACGACCTCTCTGCACTTTCCCTGCATCACCCTAATTGTCATTGTTCCTACAGTGCCTCACAGCCCTGACTTTCACCACCAATTAATGTAGCTTGAGTAAGTCACCTCTTAGCAAAGTGGCCTGTGAAGCAGTTTTGGTCAGTCACCTGTTTCTGCTTCAACAAGACCCCTGGGTGATCCAAACCTCTGGTGACTATGATTCTTCCATCATTTTAGAACATAGGATTTGCATTTCTGTTTGGCTTCCATCATAAGACAGTCATAAATAATTTTTTTAAAGATTTTCTGAATATCCAGAAGTGTTCTTGAAATACACTATATCCTCAGAAAAACTCCTGACAAGCATGAACACAAAGAAATAACTCAATGCCTGCTGCTGTTTGGCATTATAGGGGACTGATGGAACCAACTGCAGGAGATCAGAGACCCAAACCAGTCTGTTTAGCCATCCCGAGAAAATTCCACTATGTCACAAAATTGCATTAGAGGCAAGGAGAAGAAAGAAACAGTATAAATGACAAAGGCAAAATTATTCTCATTTTAGTTCACCTGAGATTCTCAATTGGTGCAAGGCATTTGCAGCACTTTGGTACTCCATACTATTGGCAGCCAAGAGAGGTACAGGCAGATAGAAGTGACCTGGTGAGGTTCAATTACAAGTTATGTACCTTGCACTCCCTGTGAAAAAATTTTAATAATACTTGCCCACTGTTTATTTCTTAAGTAATTTTCTTACAGTAACTGGGAAAATCTGATACTGGCTTGTCTAGAATTGCTGAAGTAGAAAGACAAGGAAGAAAAATTATGGAATTATTTTACTTGTTAAAAAATTGTATTTTCAGGATATACTATACTAAGGATGGCTGCTTAAGGGACTTTTGCACATACAGTGGCATGAATCATGAAAGTTGATCTTTTGAGTTATCTTTTTTTATTGAACACTTGGTCACAAATTACTCTTTATGTTTATCCTACATATGTTTCTGATTACTATCATTCAGGACAGAGATCTCAAAGTCTTTGGTGAATAGGTGGATTCAAATTTGCTCCTGTTTCCTCTTTTTCAGAAACAGATAAATGCAATCTGTGAGCAGCAACTGCAGCCAGAATTTTAAAGATAGAATTTTGAAGAGAAATGGTCTATTATTCCTCTGTCTTATGCCTTCAATGTGTAGGTTTCATTTCATATGAAGCTGTAGTTGAACTGTAAGAAATTATAGATCATATAAAATATTTTAAGTTATTTACAAAATGTTACTCATGCAACAACATAGTTTTTGTGTTAACATTTTCACAGCACTGCAGGAGTCCATCATAATCAAGAGAAGAGACTGGTTAGGTGGAATGAAAATGAAATTTAATGAATAATAAAAGAGAAAGTTAAGCTGCACATATCTAGAAACTAATATATTTTGTTGCATTAATGCATGAACTAATAGATCAAAGGTTTATAAGTGCCAAGAGAAAGAGGTGGATGTGTGTGTGCATCATTAAATGCTGTACTTTATTTCTATAAGCAGAGATTGTCAAGCCAGAAAGATTTATTCTAAGAATGTATCTTTATTCCTAACACAGACCATCGGATACTTTTATTTAAAGTAAAACATGACTTTTAAAAAGAGCAGGAGAAAAGAAGCAACAAAACTGACCACCAAACAATTTTTTTTTTCTAAGCCTTCAAAGCCCTAAAGAAAGGATTGCAATGATTAATTTAGTATTTTCTCCACATAGATATTTTTTAGACTGCACTTCTGGGTCACAGTCTCCTGGGCCACTGGCTGCTGGACTGTGGACTACTGACTGCTGAATTGTAGGCTGTGCACTGGCATCTCTGAGATGTGGAAAAGGCAGCAACAGAGACATAGATATGACTTCTGAGTAATCCAGCTTCTTAGAAGCAAATATTCATTTTAAATGTTTTGCAAAATTCAAGAAAAATCTTTTTGTCTGTGTATGCATTGATGTTGAGCAGAAATAAAGGATGAGAGTGTAAGATTTTTTACTGAAAGAAACCTCATGAAAACTAGATTTGCCCTTATGACATCCCCAGGAGATTCTGCTAGAATTCCCAGAATTCTTAACATTTTAAGCTGGAAGATGGATGGGCACTGGGTTTATTGCTTGTACCAAATTTATTAACAGAATATAATTTCTCAAATAATTCATTTTGATAATACCAGAAAGGTTATGTTTTTTGAAAATGAATAAAGCTTTTACATGGTCCTTATCTTCATTTCTTCAGCACGCTGGAGGATTCTTTGAGCTGTGTAAGTGCTGTATGTGGAACTTAAAACCTTACTTTTGTGTCTCATCAGAGACCTGGCTTCAGCCAATTTAATATGAGTTTTTTTGGATGGTTGTTCAGTCACACCACTCGGTAAGAAGCTGTGAACCTTGCTCCCCATCAGTATTTACAGAGTCTCTCTGAGCCTGTTGCATGATTCCAAGCAATAATACAAACACGATGAACATTGCACTGAATTTTTCATTCAGAGAACTTGAAATGTAAGCTTATAAAAATAATATCACCGCTTTAGTTCTACTCAGGAATTTTTGCTGCAGTCACGATTTTTTGTTTGATTTTTCTCTTGGAGCTAAAATAACGTCTAATATGTGACTACTTCATGTCCAGATGTCTTAGACATGCTTCTCTGGCAGAATTGTACCAACTGTAGCCTACTTTTATCTTTTTGGATCTCTTTATCCTTTTTTTTCAAGGTGGATGATTAACATTAACTATTCTATGTGAGAGATTGTGGCAGCAGATTATCAGAAAAGGCAAAAACATCCCTCAGAAAGTCATAGTCTGTTCTGGATATTGGATATATGATTTAGGCTTGTTTGTCTTCCTGAGCCACATGCCTGGCTCTGGGTACTCTGAATACAAGTAAAAAACTTCTTTCCCTTGAGGGTGAAGGCAAAAGGTAGGATGCTCATCTTCCCTTGCTTGCTGAGTACAGAGAGACTTTCCCAGTTGGGAAAGTTCTGAAAATCTGTCCTTACTTGTGGGTGCTGTGGCTGGAGGCTGAATGGCAGTGGGCAGTGGTTTTTTTGTACAGCCCTGGAAGCAGGAGCTACAACAGCCCATGCTCTGTTTTCCAGTGTGAATCCAGAGCCACATCATGTTTAACTCAGATATCAGATAGTGAAAAGTTTTACCACCTGACATCTACAAGTACAGCTTCAAGACATCAAAGCCCCCCTCCTTTCCTCAAAAAGGCCCATAAACAAACAGAAATCTCGCCTGGAATGTAATTTCTTTTATTATTGCTCTCAGGAACTTTTTAAATTACAAAAAACACCTGATAGATGAAATTAAGAAAGACAAATAAACCCTTGTAACACTTTGATAAGTGATCTATGTGCATTGAGTTACAATTACAGATATTGAATTTTGTCTTAATATGTGTGAATGTACATTTTAACCTGGTTAGAAATTTAGGATCTCCACTTTGTCATTAAAGAGGAGAAAGTGTTTTTCAGAAAATCAGAAATGGTTTCAAAATATTGAAAGGGGGTTTCCTTTGGTGTTTTTTTTTTGTTTGTTATTGTTTTTTGGTTTTTGGGGGTTATTTTGTTTTGGTTTGGTTCGGTTAGGTTTCATTTTTGGTTTTGTGTTTATGTTTATCCCTTATTTTGAAATAAGTTATTTGAATCAAAATGGGAAACGGTTCCCAAAACTCCAGTTTTGGCAAACAAATTAAGCCTGTTAACTAGTCTGATAAAAATAGACTTGGGGAGTATGCTGTTTATTACAAATATAGACATGTTTAAAAATATATGAAATTTTAAAAATCTTTTTTTTCAACCAGTACAGTCTAGATTATACAAAGGAATAACATTTTCAATTGAAATTTTGATCCCGTTTCTGATAGCCCAATTTTTACAGATTTAATATGGATGTTTAATTATTACCATTCTTGACTGAAATAATAAAAGAACATGAACCCAAAACCATTTAAACTTGAACAGCTTCTAAATCTCATCTTTCAAAGAACTGTTGGGTTTCTTGACTTCCAGCTGACAGAAAGGAAGTGTAAAATAAACTTCCTCAAATAGTGATTGGCATTTATTTAATTCAGAATGCCAAAGCAGCCACAGCGAATTTTCCTACACAACTTTAGAAAGACTTAGAACTACTCAAGTTTTAAGATTTAAGCATATCTCCAGGCAAGGAATTCATTATTTCTAGAATAACAGAAATTAATTTTCAAGTCAAAAATATTTCAGAAACTGGCTTTTTAGATAGTTGATATGGAATTGATGTTGCTATGCTTGATTTACTTGAAATTGTGACAAAGATGAAGTTAAATGGAGTAACATAGTTCAGGAAAAAAGGATTAAATTACACTTTTATACAGTTCACTAGCAGTTGAAGAAAGGATGTATAGTAGTCACTATTTGTGTAACTTATTAAAATGTCCTAACTTCATTACATACCTGGATTATAAGGGCTCTCGTAGGCACAGTCTAGTACAGACATGTCCTAACTGCTACCTCGTATTGAAACAGCAGAAATATAAGCCAAAAATAAGCAAGTTTAAAACTGTTCTGGATTTGACAGGCAGAAATAATACAATCTAAATTTTTGTGCTATTTTCTCTGTCCATATACTAGTTATATGCACTTCCTGTCAAGCAAGATAATACTGAGTGATTCCTTATGCTGCTTCCTTTGGCTGATTTGTTTACCTGCAACTTCTTGCATAAAATGATGTATACAAGAATGTAAATGATACCTGCTCAGGTTTTGAGAAAATTCCTCAAAGCTGAGGTCTTTCAGTGCCAAAGACTGAAATATATTGTCCATATGCTTTAATCAAACTGAATTTTTAAGTATTCAGTTTTCATTTAATGCCTGATCTTTGAGACAACACATATGTTGTTTCAGACTTGTCCTTTCTCAGCAGGGATGATTTGTGGGTTATAGGGTACCATGAGGCAAATGGGACAATGCACAAATGCTTCTGAATTAATTTTGGACCTAACATTTCTCTGTGGCTATTTTTCACTGCAAGGAAATGCAACTGATGACCTTTGTAGTCTGACAATTAATGAAAAAACAGAATGCAGTCGTCAATGCTAGAATCCATATTAAGGATTTTTTTACCAGATTGCATTTAGTTTTGATCATTAAAAGTTTAATTTTTTTTTTTTTTTGCCACTATAATTTTATGATCTGCAGTATTTTTATAGTTACACAAACCACTTCTACTTCTTTGGTGACTGAGAAAGTGAGATATTTATTTGATCTTCATCAAAAAAGAGTGAGATATTTTCTGAAGATCATGCTCATGTATTAGATCAGCAACAGACTTTGAGGTGTTCCTTAATATCAGAAGCCAGTTTTGAAGTTGTGAAAAAAAAAGGGTAGAATATGTATGTGTATCCACAATTAGTGTAACATGTATTCAATTTCAAAACATTCCTTTGAATCTTTTTCTCAGCCAATTTACAAAAAACCGAGATTATACAACAATACTGTGACATAAACATGCATCCTTAAATTCAGTGTTTGAGCCAAAAGTAACCATGCATTTTGAAAGGACCAAAATTTTATCTTCCACCAAATTCTGAGATCGCAATAAACTTCAACCCAGTACAGGAGAGATATGATAATGAGTCAATTCTACTGTAAAATAATGTCCCAGCTAAACTGTAGACAAAGATTAAGTTTTCCTTCTGTGACTGTCAACTTCACAGACTGTTCTGATTTCTCTTCTTTTCTCTGGATGATTTTCCTTCACAATTTTTTAAATGAAAGTTCACTCACAGAGTACAGCATCTGTCATCTTAATGGATTCATACCTCATTCATTCCTCCATCCTCTTACAGACCTAACATTATATCTCAAAGATGCAATTTACTGTGATTTTTCAGAGGTCATTACATATTTCACTAGGAAATTCAATATGGAACCTATATGATCTCAATGCGATCCCCACAGAGATGCAAATGTACCAGTATTATTAAAATATGATTAATGCTGGCTAGTCAGATGGTAGTTAATGATGGTTAATTGGTTTTTAAATATATGGGTCTCTCTTCCAGTCCAAATTGATATGATTTTTGCCTTTGTACCAGCTGTTGGCTCTACAACTTCTTTCTAGATTGAAGATGTCTGTGACTAGAGGTGCCTCATAACCTTGACTTAGCTGGATCTTGGGTGGATTTGTACTTTCACATATGGTAGCACTGAGAGGGATTCTCCAAATTTTTAATTCATTCTTCGTGTGCATTTGGTCACAATGAAAACTGAATTTACAATATTTGTGTTTCCCTTTATGAGACAATCCTTCCACCTCCTGAGTTTACTTTACAGGTCATGATAGTCCTTTGGACTGGCAGCAGTGCGAGCTAAACAAACACTGCTTCCTTGTATCTTCCAAGTGGGAATTTCTACAGTGCACTTGGCTATTCTCCTTCTGCACCAATAGCATCCATATGGTGACTTTTTTTTCTGCTCTATTTAATGTTTTCTTTATTCTGGGATCTTTTCCAATTTGGCTGTGTAAGAGGTGGACTTCTTTTGTCTGTTGCCGGGGCAAATATACTGCTAAAAACCCAGGAATTTTGAGAAGGGACAGTGTGGACCTTGAAAGATGAAAAGAAGCCCGAGGAATAAAGAATGTAACACAGAAAACACAGAAGAATGAACAAGTACTGCTGCACATGGCAAATAACAGAAAGGAAAACTGCTTAGTCAGAATCAATCAGCAATGTGAGATATAAAATAATTGCACAGAAGGCTCAGACACATGTTCAAATTCCCACTGCTCAACAAGTTTCTGAGCATGCAATGAACCAGTGTAATTGTGTTCTTAGCCTATGGCAACAAAACATCCAGTAACTTTGCTTAACTAATTTTCATTGCATGATCTATCAAATTGCATTATTTTGTTTTTGTTGTGTGCTTACACATTAAAAAGGGATTAAAGCCGTCACACTTTTGTCTGTAAATCTATGGGAACAGGTTTTGTTTTCTGATCTGTTAAGTAGGGATATATTTTTATTAAATGTAGTATGCTGCTTTAACATGCCTGTGAGTACTGCCCAAATGCTCCTTGAACTCTTGTCAGGCTCAGTGCTGTGCCCACTTTCCTGGGGAGCCTCTTCCAGTGCCCAGCCACCCTCTGGGTGAAGAACTTTATCCTGATATCCAACCTAAACCTCCCCTGGCTCAGCATCAGGCCGTTTCCTTGGGTCCTGTCACAGGTCACCAGAGATGAGAGGAATCTCTACCCCTCATCTGCCACTCACAAGGATGTTCAGACCACGGTGAAGCCTCCCCTCAGTCTCTTCCAGGCTGAACAGACCAAGTGACCTCAGACACTCCTCATATGGCTTCCCCTCAAGTCCCTTCACTGTCTCTGTGACCCTCCTTTGGCCACTCTCTACTGGCTTTGCATCCTTTAAAGAATAAGGCAGGGCTTTAAAAACTGAGACCTAAAAGGAAATGAGATCACTAAAAGAAACCTCTGGTAAAATCATATAACTGTATTATTTAAGCTAATTCCAGTCACGTTAGGCTTTTCCTGAAAAATAATCATTCTCTCAATGTGTTTATCTGATTTCTGTACCAGAAGCTGGAGCAATACAATATCTTAGTAGGTCTCAGTAATGACTTACATACACACCAACAGTCACACAGACATGACTAAGGAGATGACACCTTCTAGTGGAAACTGTTGGTCAGGGAGCTTTGTCAAATTCACCACAAACTAAAACATGACACAGTATTACTGGGGGGATGTGAACTGTACTTTGGAACAGCAGAGGAAAAAAGTATCAGTCGTGCTATTTGTTCCTTACTCTTATGAATATAAGGTATTCTTTTTGCCAACTTTAATTTTTTAAGCAATTTCTGTTCATTATTATAACATCTTTCATTTTATGTGGGTAAAAAACAGCACAGTCATGGTTGATAAAAACCAAACAAATCCACAAAAACAAATACTTTAAGGCAGTGGAACCTAGTTTCACCTCAATCAAATTACAAATCAGACTATTCCCTTCCACTTAAGTTGCGTATTACTGCTATTCTTTTATCCTTAAACCAGAATAAAGTTGAAATAATTTGATTATCTATTCTCCGTGTTCCATTTACATTTCTCCATTCTACTTTTCCAATTGCTTATGAATACAAAAGCAGCTGTGTATCTTCATTAAATCCTCAAGCAGCACCTCCACAATTAAGGTAAATTTAATGGAGAAATGTGGTTTAAATAACAATGAAGCAGAGATTGTGGGATCACTGAAGTCACACTGCAACATTTCACCTCTAGCAATTTGCATGGTAAGCTAAAATTTTGAGCAGGAATCTCTACCCAGTGATAGATCAGAACTCCAGGAGAAACTTCTACTTAGCTCACAAAGTTGGCTAATTGGATTGTATGGTAAATCTGAAGTCTCTAGGATGTGATGGACTTGTGATACAGATCAGTGACACATTTGCAGCAGATTTAACATGGTGTACATTTGACAAAGTATAACAAGTGCCATATTAGTCAATGCTGGCAAATGTAAACGAGGCATTGTCAGGTTGATGACAAATTGATTACATGGGACACACCAAAAAACATTTTGTTGATAGTATAAAAAATTAAGTATTGTGTTCCTGATCAATCTGACCCAAAGCCTTTTTTTAAATTTTATTTTCTAATGAAGAACACTGTTTTCCTACTACATGCAAAATTTATTTCATCAAATATTTGGGATTGGGTTAATCTTCAAAATATAATTTAAAAATTCCAGTGTGCTTTCCTTGAACTTTAGGAAGCAAATATATTTCACCACAGTTGAACAATAATCTCCTCTATATTAGTAAAAATTGATCTAGAATTAATCTTTTTACAGTAACCTCCACAAAAGTAAAATTCATTCCATATGGGAATTTACGTAACAATGGCCTATATGTAATATTGCTTTTCAGAACGCTGAATGTGCTACAGTCTAAAAGAAAGAAGAAAAAACAATTTTAAAAAACATTAAAAAGATGAATTATCTTTTCTGTACCACAGCAAGTTTTACATATATATATATATATATATATATATATATAAAATAATACAATATCATATATTACACAGTCATCTAACATTATGTAGCCAACAGGAAATTTATCACCACATATTTAAACATTTTGGGGACAATTTAGGGTTTTGCTTTTTTTATGTGAGATTTTTTTTTGCTTTCCAGCATTTAAAATCTGCTATTGAATTTAAGGTTCTTTTTAAATGCATACTGAGATAATTGGATGCACTATGAAGCAGCTTAAGCTAATTGAAGTGGCCACAAAAACTGTCAATGCAAATTGAGCCATCTGGATGAACAGATAAAAGCTTTGGAGACATTCAAAAGCCAGGTGGCATTCAGTTACATCCCATCTTTTTTCACAGTGTGGTTAGGAAACTGGGAGAAAGAAAAGTAAAACTCTTTAGACCACTGAGCCAAAATCTAGTGTCAACAAGATATTTCTGGATAGAACAGAATAAGTAACCTAAATATTAGGGAAAGTTAATGTGGCACTATGTGGTAATGAAAATTATAAACTCGAGTACATAAACCAAAGGAGCAACAACTACTCAGAGTACAAAGCAGGATCAGGCCAAATTGTAAGATAAATCATTATCTTTAGAGAGTAATGATTTTTTTTTTTAATTTATGGTACTTGACTGGATATAGAATACTGATTGATGCTTCTACTCACTCCTGCTGTTTGAAAAGAACTGGACAAATCACCTATGTGTTAATTTTGAAAAAGTCATGCCTTTTTTTATTTCACATCTTTGAGAATTATGTGTGCTCAAAGGTTCTGAAAAGTCAGACTGGACTTTTTCTGAAGCCCAGTTTGTGAAAGAGTCTGTCATCTCTTCTGTATCACAAATCATGGCTATTCAGCTAGCCAGGGATTTTTATTTCTATGGACTACTGAGGCATAGTTTTGTTGGTGTTTTTTTTTTTTATTGTTTTTTTTTTAAAGCATGACCATTTACTGTAAACTGATATGTGTTTTTAGTACAGTTCAGTTTTCAGCCAGAATCTCTAAGTGATATTGTAAAATAAATATCAAAATTGGGTACAACTGCTCAAACCTCCTGTTCCATGAAATTGAGCTTTTATTAAAAGGGAAATACTTGGACAGAATGTAATCTTTATAAAACTCGTCTTTTTCATACATTTACATCTTGATTGCACTTAAGAGGATTTTTAGCAAAGCTCCAAGAAATGGTGCAATGATGATTTTATAGAATTTCTTCTTAAGATATTCTGAATAATATTAAAAAAAATGAGACAAACTCCATACATTGAGCTTTCCTTTTTCAGTGTAACAGTGGTTGAAATTTGTCAGCCTTTAAGAAAAAGAAATCTAAAAACTCAAGTAGGTCTAAAAATAATAAATAATAACCACAGGAATTACTTCGTAAATCTCAAAAAAATAAATGTTCAGCTCTGATATGCTTATGGATAATATTTGAGCTCACCTGGAAGAAGCCCCTGTTGAGAAAAGCTGATGTTTTCACAGCTGCTCTTTTTACTCAAAGATAAATAGTCCTTTTATTGTCACTTACATGTATTGGAATAGCTTTACATATCAAACACATTTGGATGGTTTCACATGTGCTACTCCATGTGGTTTTTTCCTATGAAATTTTTTTGAAGTGTGGCATTTCCTTCTAAGTCACCTGGGTGTTCTGGTCATTACAGTGTCAAGGGCTGTATGAGTACCCATAGATGGCATTTGACACTGTAGAGCCACCAAAGTGAAGCAGCCAAACCCCTGGAAATCCAGTAGGAGAGGAGCATTCTCTCAGGTATCCATGCTCTTTCCCGGAGAGGTCATAGATCTCTTCTAGGAAGCATCTTACCAGTTAACCTCTCAGGAAAATGTCAGCTCTATATGGAGATTTATGACAGAATAAAACGGGCTTTCAGATTTAGTATTTGATATCTTCACTGTCCTGCAGGTCCGGTCAGCTTCAACACTGAAGACTTCAAGTCTGTGACCAAGATCCAAGATGTCTTAAATACCTAATTTTCTAGCGTGCAAACTGTCACACAATAGGTCATCTCATGGGGCAGCAAACTGATACTGGATAATATAGCAGATAAAAAGGCTTAGTTCTAGGTTGCAAAAGTCACAGGCACATCTTAAAAGGCTTCTTCTGATCATAAAAGGCCACTAGACCTTTTACATATGTATTTTTGTATAGTTTCCAGCTCTAGGAGGACAGATCAAAGGGCACCCTTTGCTTCAGGACCCTGGTCAGAAGGTTTATCCAGAGGGGAGGAGAGCTCATGGACGCTGTGCTGTGCCCTGTGCATGAGACACAGCCTGAGGCACCACAGAGGCAGAGGCTGTTTTAAGAGTTTAGGCTCAGATGTGATACTTCTGTGCCTCTAAACAACCAAAGGCACCCAGGTGCCAAATAGATAAATAAAGTTTAATTGAAAAAACAAGGAAAACCAAGCAAAGGTCAGTCTGTGGCTGTGGATTACCACTAGAGGGTGTTCCTGCTCACTGCAATAATTTCCAGCTGAGACTGTTGGAAAGCACAAGTCGAGTAACAAGGAAAAAACAGTGCAAAATAAAAGTTATCTAAGCGTGGCTGCATCTGCCAAGTTGCTCTCATTGCACAGGTCTTAAAGGCTTCCATAAGCAGCTAAAACTGCACACTATTAAACCAGGGTCTGCTGTCTTTATTCAGGCACACATTCTTCTTTCCAGAGCCCAGCTGGAATAGACAGGTAGAATAATGCTTCACAATTCATAAAATGCTAGAAGGAAAATGAGATCATTATTGTAATCTTGGTCTTCGTGTAAGGAAGGCCATTTGCACCTTCCTTATGGTGCAGCAGTCAGGATTAGTTGCAGATTTTTTGGTTTGGTTCGGATTTTTTGTTTGTTTGCTTGCTTGCTCTTCAAAATCACCATCTTTTAAATTTTTGTTATTAATATAGACAGCAAGGGCCTGTGAAGTTATATGTTGAACAAGCATTATATTTTTTACAGTTACATACTTCAAATAACTTGTTAATTTTAAGAAACTGTAACACGATTGTAGCTTGACCAATGAAATAAGCATAAGAGCATGTTATTACAAAGAATTCTGTATTTAAGGTTAGAAGTTATGTTTCAAAATTAGAGCAGTATTAGTATCTGACAACTTACATAGATACTTAATCTCTGATGTATGAAATGGACATTAATTTCTGAGTGTATAGCAATTGTAAAGTAATTCTTGAGTAGTAAATTTTGGATGAAAGAGATAGAGCTGCTCCATTCTTATAGGTTAAATTTTCCTACCAGTGAGGGTCTTTTGGAAGTCCTCTATTTAAATGACCTCAAGCTCATTAGCAGGATTTAGGATTTTCTTAGGATTACCACCCTAAAGAAAAATGGACTGGATTTTGACCAACGACGCATAAAATGCGTTTCTTTCTTTGTTTATATGTTTAGTAAGTGTAATACATTCAAAACAAAACAAAGCAAAACAAGGTAAAGATTTAGATGGGATTTGAATAAAAATAGACTAAAATTTTAAAAAATAATTTATCTTGAATGAATGAAACCTACTTTGAGTAAAGTAAGACACTTGTGTTCATCGTAGGGGAGTTCTAGTTTAGATTGTGCTGGGAACAGAAGGTGGAAGGCACCTGCCTCACAATTTTTACATGTCCAAGAGAAGCAAGGTTAATTAACTCAAAATGACCAAAACCCAGAAAAAATGCTATCCTCCCAATATGCTGAAATCAAAAATTTCATTCATTTCAGCCATGGAATATTCAGTCCCTAATCAGATTCTTCTATCTGAAGGGTTTGGACAAAAGATGGAGGAAATGGGAGAGGAGTGTTGCTCATCATAAACAGAAAATGTTGGAAGTTTTAATGTTCTACCTTTGTATGAAGAAAAAGAATACATCAAGATGCCCTGTAGTCTCTATAGGAAATATAAAAGTAAAAAAAAAATTCAGAGAAACTTTTTTTCCCAATAAAAACCCACATTCCTAATTGTGTTACTAAATACATGACTGATTGAAATATTTTGACATTTCTCATATGACACATTTGTGAACATTCTACTAATTCCCAATAAGAGTCAGCAGCTGCTCCTTAGACTGTATTTCCATTTTTGAACTTACTTCAAATGCTTTTCTTCTTTCCTTTCATCAACTGTAACATTTTTTTTTCTATTCCTAAAAAGTATTTCTAGCAATGAATCAATTTTTAAAAACTGCCCCATGTGTTAACACATCCTAAGGTCAGAGAAAGCCTTGTGATAGTCTGATTTGATCTGTGGGGTAAAAGAAATTATCTGATTTCTACCGGTAAATTCATGTTCCTAATGAATGATTTCCAGAAAAAAAAAAAAAAATCTACATTTGGTTTAAACATCTGTCCTGACTCTGAATGTACGACAAATCCTTCTAGCTTGGCTCTTGAGCATTCTTACTGCTGGCATTCAGGCCCTTGTTTGCATCTGAATTTATCCTTCATCTTAGTACTGAACATTATTATAATTTTGCAGTCTGTGGTCGAGAGCTCTTCATTAGCTGAGTTCCATCTCCCAATAAAGAGCCCCTGAACTCTGCTGAAACTGTCTTTGCTTTCTTTTGGTTAAACTAAACAGATTGATTCATTCTTGTTAGTGAGTTTATTGAAACAAGAGTACTTGGAGTTAATAATAACACTTAAAAAGGACAGACCCCCATCTTCAGTGGTGCCCTGGGAGACAGGGGGTCTGCTGAGAAGTGTTAGCTGGGGAGAGGCAGAGTGGAAGAAGTCGGGCAATGCAGCCTCCTTCAAGCTTTTAATAGATTTTTGTCTTGTATAAACAGTATTAAGAAGTACACAAATACTCTCTTGTTTCTGAGGAGCTTGAAATCCTTTGTAATTCACAGTGTATTGAATCTCACATCTTGCCTGGAAGCTAGACAAGCATTATCCCTGTTTTAGACAGGGGGAAATGGAGGCAAAGGGAATTTATATGATTTGCCTCAGGAGCAGATTATCCTCCTGCCTTATTCACCAGCCTGAGCTTCAGCTTTTCAGTAGATAAAAACATTTATGTTTGAGTGGGATCTGCAAGGGGATAAACTTCAGGAAATTTCTTTCTAATGCTACCTGTAGATCTGTCAGTCCCCAAAGATGAATATATTTAATATGCATGATAATTTTCCTTCATATTGCATAACTTCAAATTTCCTTTCTATTCAAAGAGGGCCTGATTCAAAGCCTGTTGAAGAATGAAATTATTCTTACCAGCTTTGAACTATGCATAAATGTGTCTTCCATTTTAAAATGTTATGCATACACTAATGGAACACTATTATTTCACAGGGGGGCATTTTTAAAAAATTATTTTGGGCTTATCTACTGTTTCATGTAGGCATGATTATCAAGTTATACATTTAAAATCCAAGTCAACATGAAAAAAAGCTAGTGATGGTTTAAATAACCTTTCTTTTCTCCACGCAGTTTGCTGCTGGTGTGTTATCTGCCTTAAAGATTAAAACAAAAGAGAAATTAAGAGATTCACAGATCCCCATTTAAATCAAGAAAACATGACATTTTCTCCAAACCTGTTGCTGTTAAATTCACTTTTGTGCTAGAGAAGAGCCACTGGATGGCAGCCTTGCTCCTTACAAATTAGAGGATGCAACTTTGGCTGAACAAGCTTTGTTAAAAACCTGCAACCCAAGTGTCCCTGGCCTGTGCCCTCAGTAACTGAGGTACCTTTGCCTGATTGTTCAGAGGCATGGAGACTCTTCACATGCAGGTGCACTTAATCTTTTCAAGATGTAACAAAGCCCTAAGAAGCCACACTTTGTTGTGTAAAATGTAATACATCCGCTGATCTTTCATGTTTATTCAGCTTTTTTGGGGGAGGAAGGGGGTGCCACAACAAAAGAGAGGTAGAGTCAAAAGTATCCAGCTTGAATGTTTAAGCAATAAGGAGATTGCTCCGTTGTCTACCCTAAACCCCGCCAGTGTGCAATTTCCTTTTTCCTGTTCTCCAAATTAGTTGTTGGGACCAAGTCCCCCCAGGTGGGAATAAGTTCTCCAGACTTCTTGGAAAAACTGACCAAAGGTTCCCTGTACAATTCCACATTCTCCTTGAAACAGCTGGGGAGTTTTTCCAAGATGCCACGTATCCTGTTGCTGCCATTCCCACAAACCTGCTGATATCAACGTGGATCTTTACCTCACTAAGTTTGATATTGAATCTTTGTACGAGAGAGATATGTTTTGAAACAACAGTAATCTACTGCTTCTACAACAGTTAGATTTGTTCATGCTTCTGTGAGATGACTTTCTCCAGATGGATAAATGGAGGGAAAGGGTAGGTCAGAGCAGCCAGATTAACATACTACAAATGCAAACCTTTGTAGGATCCAGGCCCCCTAGTAATAAATGTGATCTTGGTGCAGGTCTCAGCATGTTGGTAAGATTATAGCTGAAGAAATCTCATCTCTACTGCCTTGGACACGTGGTGTATTCAGTTACCCCTCCCAAGTTGCTTTCCCCTGCCAAAGGCCAAGATATTCCTCCTTTATGACCTCCTTCTTCCAGCTGGCACAGAAGCTTTCCCTGTTGTGTTTGTCACCCTGTAAGTAGCAATATTATCACTCTGTGATTTACCATGCTGCTGTCTGCTGACCTTTTGGCATTTGGCATTTCAGGCCCAAGGAAGTAGAGCCTGTTCCTAAATCTTCTCATGTTTCTGAACTACTAGAGCAAATCCATGGTCAGTAAAGGTTTCTTCGTGTCCCTGTGTGGCCTCACATTGCTTATTTAGAACTTAATAGAAGTCTTTCCCAACAGAGCAAGGACACTGCTTAATCAGTGAGGATTAGTAAGGAGACTGCTGCCCTGTCTCCCCATCCATTTCCCACTGAAGGAACAAGTAATCTGCTTGTGAATGAGCTCTTCACTCTCCTTTGTTTGTGTGTGGTGTGTAATGGAAATTCATTAGATGTTTTAGTACTGGTGGCAATTCCAGAGCCCATACCCACATAAAAAGACCAGTACACACAGCAAGCTCAAGAAAATCCCAAACAAACTCCTCCTCTGAAAAATCCTTGCTCCAAAAACATCATTCTGCTTTTCCAAGTGAAGGAGAATCTGCATCAAAGAATGAACTGACATACAGGTTTCCAAGTCTTAGTCTAGGGAAGAAAATATTTGTTCAATTTTATGCATATTTGTTCCACTTTATGGCAACCCTCTGCCATAGAAACAACATTCTTAGCAAAATAAAGTTTTCACAAAATAATGTGTGTGCTACACAAGCATGTTCTTCCCTCATTTAGGCCTGTAAAATGAAATGTCTGTTACTGGGAAAGAGACACAGCAATTTAAAAACCATTCAGTATCTATATCTCATAGTTCTCATATGGGGTGGAGGCCTGAGACAATGTAAAGAATTCACACCATTTCAGCTGAACTATGCAGATGAGGTGCTTGAGGCAGTGAACTGGTGACCCAGATCTCTGTTGAGTGGAGAAGAGTGTCTAGGGTATCATTTAGTTGCCTAAATTAGATGTCTAAAACCACAGTGTGAAGACTATTTCCTTTTTCACATATTGTATGAAGATGTCAAGATCTGAACGTTTCTGTCCAAATAATACTGCATATTTCTGTGATACTTACTGATTTTCTGTTCCTGTGCATTTGTTTTGCACATGGTAAAGTATTATACTGTGCTGCAGATGTGACATGTTCAAAACTTCAAGCCTGGCCAGGTGGCTGCCTCTCGAGAGCTTTGGATTTGCCTGTAGAATATGCAGCTATCACTTCTGTTCCTCTGGAGGCAGCCTCAGCAGAAAACACAATCAGATGAATATAAAATCCTCCACAACAAGTTACTACAACACTTCAGCACAGCTGAGACTGAGAGCAAACAATCCTCTCTCACTTTATCAATGCAATCTGAACACAAGCCACCCCGGAGCCTAACTCTGCATTAGTGAGTACACAAATACCCTTTTTAAAGAGCAGTTACCCCATCTGAAATACAGCCCCAGACAAGCAACAACCATTCACTGAGACGTGTCCAAAGCACATACCAACTTCATTCCAAGCACACCACAAAGCATGGTGCACAAGAAGAGCTAAAGGAAACCTGAGCCACTGTCACTGTTCCAGGCTCATGCCTGTCGTGCCTGGTGAAAGAGGTCCATACCCTCAGTGACTTTGCTGATAGACTTCATCTGAAGAGGCAAATCTATCATCCACCCTGCACTCTACCTAAGGCTAAAAAAATCTCATCAGATCTTATGTGCCATTGCCTCATAGTAAACTTTCTATTTATAAATGATAGGTGATAAAATCTTACAGAAATCACAAAAAAACCTCTCTTTCCACCCTTAATATCCTAGATTACTGTAAACATCAACTGGGCCAAGCTAAAGAAGGTTTGGCAGTGACAAGGGATAACTTTTTCAACAACATTTTTTCAAAAAATAATGAAAATGTTCTTTAAGTCATCAGTAAATAACATACTCCTTCAGGGCAGTGATGATGACTATAAAGGACACATAACTGAGTAAACCAAATATGTATAAAATAGACTTTATTAATAGTAGTTATGACCTTCGGTCTTGTTTTTCTTACCGCATAATAAAATGTGCTTACAATACAGTGACTATCCAAAATATAAAAGCTTCCATTTCAGGAAATGCTATTTATTCAAATTTGGAGCCAGCTCTGTAGTGCCTGGGATCTGTGAAAGCAACTAACCACTTGCATCAAGGTTTAGCCTGTAGTTTTCTTTTTTAACATAGACCAGGCCCCTCAATCTGGACTACTGGAGTGGTCACCAGGTCAAGATCAGACCTCAGTCCACTATTTCTCTTGAGTGGGGTGAATCATCAGTGATACTACAGACGTTTTCTTAATTTTTTCTTTTTCCCTTTTCTTTTCCTTTTTCTTTTTCTTTCTTTTTCCTTTCCTTTTCCTTTTCTATTTTTTCTCTTTTTTTGTGTGTCTTCAAATGTCCAAAGAATGTTCAAAGCCTTGTTTTCCACAACAGAATAAGAGTTAAATAATTAGAAACAACACCACACATAGCACTGAAAGCAGTTAGTGTTTCTCGTAAGATTTCTGAGTCACATTCCAAGAATTTATTTTTAAAATGTGTTTTCTTCTTTTACTTTTTCTGCTCTTCTATTTCTTTGATTTTTCAACGATTCTTTCTTCCAAAAGAATCTTAAGAAACTTAAGAAAACCAGTGCCAAGACCATAAGATGTCTTTACTATGCTGTTGTTTTGGGCAAAGGTATGCACCTGCACTCTTTAGTGGTAGAATTTGAGATTGTTTACACTGTCTAGCTAAATGAACAGATTTACCTAATTTATTGTTATAATAAGCAAAAGGCTGTTACTATACTTATCCTGTAACAAAATGTGAAAGTGAATAAACATTCTGAAACAGAAAATACCTTCTTGCACATCTTTCTTGAGTCCTGTCAACACAAAGCCAAGACCTTCAGCAGGGCAGCTTTCTCCCTTACAGGGATCTGTTGGCCCATGTGTTTCACTTCAGCTCTTTTCTGGTTTGAGGTTGAATGTATTCCTCCACCTGAGGCTGTACTTTCATTTGTGGCTATTTAGAACTGCTTAACAGCAGAAGTTCTTAACAGACATGGTGCAAATCCCATGAATGAGATAGAGCACTATCTTTCTGATTCTTATGTCCTGGATCTGCTCCCTCTTCTCAACAGTGTCCCTGCCTGTGATTCCTCAAATCCCAACTGATCTGAGATGTGGGTTATCTCTCATCTTCATTTCAAAGGGCAGTATTTCTGAAGGGATGTGGACTCTCTTATTATATGTGAGAAAGGATATTCCCTGTTCCTCCTTTTAGCCAATTTTACTGTAAAAAACCAGATGCAGATTTACTAAAGACTGAATCTGAAAACATCAAAGCCTGTCAAATGGCTATGCTGCTAACTGAGGCTATCTGAAAAGTTCTGTGCATCTGTATAGTGTTCTTCATGTATTATCTCTATGAAATCAAAAAGTAGTATTATTTACAATGCCCAATTAATATAGTAACTTTAGTATTCATTAATCTTCACAAGTTGTTCCAAGTCTGCTGCAATGAGAATGAGAAATAACAGCAGTAAAATGATCAAAGAAGGCTATATTATTTGTTCCAGGTTCTTCTTCCTCAGATAATTCCCTTCAGTGGTTGCATTCTCTTTTGTGGGAACAATCCTCAGCTGAAGGTAGCTGAGGACATCATGAGGGGAAGGGTAATTTATAAAGAGAACAGGTGGAGGAAAACACCAAGAAAAACCTTTTGGATCATATAAACAGAAAGAAAGGCAAGAGAGAATAAAACCAAAGCTGAATCATATAAACAGAAAGAAAGGCAAGAGAGAATAAAACACAACTGACAAAGATCAAGCAACTCTTCTGGATGAAAGTCATCACTTTGTGGGAAATGGAAAGCAGAAGGAAGTGACCATCAAGTATTCCCTTTATAATGGGCTGACATCACTCGTTGCTCTGCCAGACAAGGGTATCAAATTGTTCGTGTTCCCATTTTAGGGCAGTGGGGAAAGTCATACCTGGCTGTAAATTTTACTACCATTCTGTTTTTGTTCTCTGGAGACTCTAGTCTGACAGCAGGAAGACAAATATTGATACATCAATGAATGAATATTCTTCTGGGTGGTGACCTTTGTGAACGCTCTCGTCCTACCCTAATAAATAGTAATTCAGAAAATAGTTGTCATTCAGTCTGCTTCTGACAAACAAAAGGGAAAAAAACCAGGCCTTGCTTCCTGAGTCACTGGATTATCAAGAGTAGTAGGAGATTAGTGTATTGGGAAAGGAAGGAACAGCTTTATGAGGATTTGGGAATCTTTGAGACCTCATCACTATCAGTGACCTTCATGACCTTCCTATGTGAAAATCCAGCTGGACACCTGCTTCTCCCACTCTCTGGTTTGCAACTCTTTACCAATTATAATTGTCTGAGCATATTATGTTCTCCAAAGAAACACTAAACTCCCTTATGTGAAAACTAAGCCATATGGAAAAATCATATTTCCCAGATAGTTGATAAAATATATTTCATATGTTTGAAAGACACTGAGTAGTTTAAACAGAGCTGGCTTGAACTCATACCACATATAATTTTTGCTATGGAACAAGATATGTTATAAAATGAGTGAGAATATGAAAGAAAAAAAAAAAAAGATTGAAAGGCTATATTATATACCAAAAGAGAAAAAAAAAAAAAGTAGTTAGTTTCATATCAAACAGAAATTGTGGTATGGCATTTAGGTAATTTTGTAGATGATTAGGTTATTTTGTGAATGATTCTGGGGTAGTGCAAACACAAAGCATGTGGAAGTATATATTGCAAGCCCATTTACTGAGGAAGAACAAAAAGTTTTGTGGTCTCAGGCTTGGAAGAGCTGGGTGCATTTTCTGGTTGAGGCACTCAGGCACTGTTACCCATCCACTTGGGTTACCCTCGGCCTGAGTTCTCAGATGTAGAGCACTGAGAGCACTATTTCCTACACATGTCACAAAGAAAAAAGAAATCTGTTAACAGAGGCATGAAAAAATAGGATATCTAAGTGCCTTTATAGATCAAGTGTCATTCTCATTATATGTCTGAAAAATCTGCTATGATTGCTTATAATTAATAAAAATTAATGTTAACTTTGTCAAGATTTAATAACTCTAAACCCCAAACTGTCTGAGGAAAATAATACTGACTAAGAGGATTTCTAGGAGAAATTCAAGTTTTTTAAAAAGGGATTTTTCAGTTGATTACTCCTTCCTTTCAAAAAGCTGTGCCATTTCTTGTAATATTAAAAGGAGCCCATGAAATGAAAGGCCATTCATAAAACAGGTTAAGAAAAACATACATGATTTTTAATAAAATATTAAAGTCATTTTGGCTATCTCTATAATAAATTTTAAAAAGCTAAAGTTTGATAAGGATCTAATAAATAACCTTTCAATTTAGTTTAAAAAAATTATTCAACTTTTTATGGAAGAGGTACTTTTAATCTACTAGTTATGAACAAACGCCAAGATAAATAATCACTTTGGTTTCAAATATATACAGATGTCTCTCCTCTTTCAGTCATCTGTTATTCCATTCCAATCCCAAATTCTGATTGTGGGCAATGTGCTAAATGTTCACATATATACACTGACATCCACTGCAACCTTCACTCCCATCATGGAAAACACACAAGCTCATACACGAAACAATGAATCCCTGAGGGCATTTTGGAAGTTACATAGGTAGGAAGAACAATGCATATAATAAACAACATAAAAGAATCTTAATTTTTATTGATTTGAATCATACTTCTAGAAACAAAGAGGCTACTTATATAGTTTTAATTTGATTATTCACTGAATTCAGTTGTTTTTAAACAGCTGTTAGAGTGAATTAGGAAGACACTAGGCTGCACTGTGCATGTAGGATCAGGTTTATTTTTCTTTCTAGTTATTCCTCATATGGGTAATGGGAAACAAGACATAATCAGTATAATTTTTAAAGAAGACTTATCACAGCTGTCATCATAATTGGTTTCCCATCATGCTTATGAAAAAAAAAGGATAATGATAGAAGAAGTATAATCCCATTTTTTGCATTGTTCTACAGAGTTTCAGCTGTGCAATTGGTTTTCTCACAGTCTTCAGTGAAAATGTCTTTGGCATTTCATAAGACAATGCTCAGCAATAGCATGTTAGCTGTTGTGATAAAGCAATTATTAGACTAATCAGTAGTATCTCATTATTGTCTGGTGGTTCTTCCCAGCTGACTATTCTATTGACCTGCTCTTTCTTGCTTTAGGCTGTAATTACCATTTTGGTACAGGTCATCGTCTTACTTGCGTATCGTATGATTAAATCCTGTAATTCATAAGCCTCTTTACAATCTTACAATATACACCAGTAAATAAAAACTAGCACTGAATGCTACATAAGAGTTTTGAATATCTGTTATCTCTTAATATCTGATAGTTATATTTATGTATTTACCTGCAAAATACTTCTCAATGTGGAGACATAGAGTGTACGTTGGGGTCTTATATTTAAGAATCAGATTATTCAATTTGAAGCAGAACAGTTCTTAAACTACAGAAAAAATAATTAATGCTGAAACAAGAACCAAATTAGCATTTAATGTAAGCAGAAATACATTGAGAATATCAGACAGATAGAATGCAATTAGCAAACTTCATAAGAAATTAGAGGTTGGAACTACTGCATGTGGGGTAGAAAACAAAGCCTAGGTAAATATTCTAATGTAATTATTTAAAGGAGGCAAAGAGAGGATGACTGCAGATGGATTACTCAAGGACTGTCCCAGTAAAAGTAACAGGAGAGCATTATACGAATTTATCAGGTATCAAACAGCTGAAAGTTAGGAGATTATTCTGGGGAATTGTCACTGTAAGTGTTTGGGGTTTTTTTTTTTTTCTGATAGTCTTATGTCCACACCAACTTTCTACCAGTGTTTCAGACAGGTCGTTGGGCAAGATCAGTGTTCATTATGCTCTTATGTTATGAAGAGTTAATAAGAATGAATTCTTGGGTCCTAACAGTGAAGTTTTACAACTTAGAATTTATAGAACTGTGAAGTAATTTAGGTTGGAAAATGTCTTTGTTTGAAGTCCAACTGTAAACCAAATCCTGCCAAGCCCACCACTAAACCATGTCCCTAATCACCACATCTACAAATCTTTTAAATACCTCCAGAGATGATAACTCAATCACTTCCCTTTGAAGCCTGCTCTAATCTTGACAATCCATTCAGTGAAGATATTTTTACTTATATACAACCTAAACCACCAGTTATCTGATGAAACAGATAAACAAAGACCCACATACTCATAAAAATAATACAGAAATTTACCATGTTATCCAAAAAGATATGCAGTCCAGCCTGAGGAAAACTTGGTTTACAGTACCTTCGTAATAACCCACGAGCTAATTAATGTGTTGCAGATTTATTTCAGCCTCTCAAAGCTCTAACATGATTATGTCTAACTCTAACTGAATGAACAGCCCTGAATATATCCAAAAAACTTACATTTCCACATTCCACCAGAAAGAGAAAACTATCCTTGAAAACTTAAATCATAAGGTATCTTTATGATGAACACTAGGAACAAAGTTCCCCTGTGAGCAGCTTATTTCCTTACTACCCTTGAAGAACAGTTTTTCTCTGAGGCACCTTGTACTTATTTTCTGAAACATAGAGCTGAGTGACACTCATCAATTATTTAAGACAAGTATTGTACTTTCTATATTAACCCATTCTTATAAAGCATCATTTCCGAGAAGATGCTGAAAAAAGGAAACCCAGACTTGAAACAGTTGGCTTAAAATTCAGTCTGAGCTCTTTTTATGATGTGAAAATACCCTTCTTGATAATACTAGAAGCTTATACTCCCTAGAGGTGTTTATATGAAAAACTGACAGTTCTCTTTAGCTTTCTTCTCCAAGTCTATTTCAAATATCAAGATCTTCTCCAGAGGTCTGGGGGGGTCATTGTATGTTGTTGAAAGTGTTGTCAGTCACCTTTCTGAGTGACCACAGACTGACACACAACTCCAGAGTGAGAAAAGAAATGTAAACTTTTATGTGAATCAAATAGGGGGGTTCAAATTAACATTTCTTGCCGTTGTACCTAAAATTCAAATGCAAAGTCAGGGCTAAACCATGCCTTATCTATTGCAGCTTCATGTTATTAGAAATGCAGCACTGTTTCTGCACCTCCTTCTATTAATTTGCTACCAAACCAGGTTTCCATACAGAGCCTGACTTTGAATGCCTCACACCATTGTTTTTAGTGACTCACGGCAGGAAAAGCAAATCCTGGCTTGATCCTGTTCCATTAAAGACAGTGGAGGAATTTCCAAGAGATGGAAGCAGATTTCACTCATTTCCAAGAACTTTTCCTGGTTTTTAGCAGTTCATTATGCCTGCAATACTTGAATAAACTGGAAGAGCCCAGTGCACGTGCACGTACCCCTTTATCCTTTTAATACAAAACTGGGTCTATAGAGGTTACCAGTAATTGTAACTGCTTCTTATATTTATTATGGAAATATTTCATATTTTTAATTCTTTTAGCAATGTAGTTGTAATACTATTTTGATTATTTGGATAAACCCTTATGGAGATCTCTGGTGTTGGAATAAAATCCTGGCTTGAAGGAGTGACAGAGGTAAAATATTGCAGGCTTCATTCAGGATCAGCTGTCTGGTAGGAGTCATTGGAATAAAGGATTAGGGATGCAATTCCTGGGCACTAACAAATTAAGTTCCACTTTGGGAAGACAGTTGAAGGGAGGAAATAGTAGTACACTGCCTTGCCTTGAGAAAATGAGTGAGTATTCCTCAACAGATCACATTTCCTCTGTGGTATATGTGCTGGTTCTACTTATAAATCTAACTGACCCAACTAGTGTAAGAGTCAAGGTTTAACAGTTACACAGTCCATTTTATAGACTTGGTAAACATTTCTTCTCTTAGTGGCATTTATTTTTAGCTGGCTTGCAAGGAACACAAAAGTATTCAATGCTTGTAATAGAAGCAACATTCATACTTGTGATGAAATATAAAATAATGTTTCTAACTTCAAAAATAAAATAAAATAAAATACAGAAGACAGTGAGACTTGAAAGGGAAACTGCATTTCATGTTCTTGTTTCCTTTTTATACAAAAATGATGTGTTTTTTTTTTTTCTCAATAAAAAGCGTCCACATATTATGATGTAGTATTTTGTTTTTCCATTCACAGACCACCTCTAACCCTTTAATGGTCCTAGAAAAAATTGTCATGATTTACACAGAGATTATAAGAAAACTATAATTTGTGATGGCACCATACCTGGAAGTATCCCTGGAGCTCTGCTTAAGGTTTCAGCTTCTTCCAAATCCAAGAGCTAAAAAAAAAGGATTTAGTGTTAACAATAGATCCAAATATTTCCAGAAATTCCTTTCTGTCAGGCAACAGTATGTACAACTGCCAACATATTGTCAAAGCACAGTGGATGCCAAACAGGAGAATTTCTAGGAGACAAACATTATATGCCAAGAGTGCCTGTGATCCACTCTGTGTCCAAAGAAGATTTTTTCTGCATTTTGTCTGCTGTTTTGACATGCAACTTAACTACAAGTTAACTTAACTACAAGTAGTTTAATTTTTCTACATTCAGCCATTTCTCCCCCTCCAGCTTGTGAAGATCACAGATACATATGTGAAACATTTATCGTAGCTTGAAGCCCTGTTTTATTCAATTGCTTTACACTGGCATCGAACTGTTTAGCTTTCATAAGTAACATTTTGAGCCATAGTGAATAGCACAAGGATTGAATTCATACCTTTCAGTACCCTGACTGTTTGATGGATTCCAGTCAACAGAAATGGTAGTGGAGCACGCAGCTTTATTTATTTGGGTGAGGATCTAGCTAAGTATACTGGTTAGCATTAAAGACAAAAAATACAACTTGCTGATTTCTAGAAGCATTGGCATGTTTATAAGAGTGGTGTGTACAGATCTTTCATTACTAAATGGAAATACAGTGAAAAATTCCACAGTGCTCTAACAGATCCAGATCAGTTCCATCCTTTAAATTTCAAATACCACAGAACAAAACCAACACTTCTCCTTAACTATCTAAAATGCAAAACAGCACAATCAGTCTTTTTCACCTGTACTGGACATCAGACATCTGTTAAACTGGGGAAAGAATTAAGTCTACATTATCTTGACACAGAATGCTTAAATGAAGCGACAGGCACGAAGCAAAAAAACTCTAAAGTTTTCTTAGGGCATGAAGCAAGAAAATTCTAGTCCAGGACATACCTTAGGAACAGCCACGTGTGATTAAGTCACAAATAATTAGAGAAGAATGTGCTTAAGCTGCTGTCTTATTCAGGACCTCTGTTAAGCACACAGATGTTTCAAAAACAAACACAAAGTCCAGCGAGGTGAGCAGCTTTTCATTATGCTCACTAAGCTTTATCCCACTCATAATTTTTTTGCAATGCAATCACTAAAACAACTACCTGACATGGCTAAAGTTGTCATCTTTTTTAGTTTGTTTTCAAAATGGAATTTTGATCACAGTCCAGTTTATTTTAAGGTAGTGTAAAATTATTTGTTGATTAAAAGCTGATAGTTAAAAATCTTTAGCTTGTAGACAAAATTATAAAGCCCTAAAAATAGAGCTTTAGAATAAAAGTGCTGACAAAGCCCTTACAAAAAGAGTAGTAGTCCTGCTATAATAATAAAAATAACAAACAGAAGAGGTAAGTTAAGCTTTCTTCAGAGGAACTGGCACAGTCCATCTGTTTGCTCTGATTTATGGAGCTATTCAATGTGGTATTGTTCAGCAAAAGCAGTTTGTAGGAATGCATGCTCTCTATGTAGTGCTACAAGCCCAGAAATAAAGTGACACATGAAACTTAAGAGCTTAAGGAAATGATGATTGCAAAACATAGCTGAAATGTCTGTATTTCTTTTGTCTGCTCTTTTCCTCTCCTGCCTGCAGCTATAGCAAGAAATGAGAAGTTCAAATCATATTTGATATTTACTTGATGTAGTAGATCTAACAGAATTACCATAGTCTTTTTATCCTTTTTCCATGCAGAAACATTCATCTCCCTTTGCCTCTGCATAAACAATCATAATTCATGTTAACATGCTTACAAAAAAAGATGACCATGAAACTCACAGAGAAATGAATACAATATATTTGGACAAAGCACAAAAGTAATACAGGCTGCAGGAGTACCCCATGTTGAGAGGTGAAAAGAAAAGTTTTGTTCCCAGGACACAGCATCAGATTTAATTTACACCAGGCTGGAAGGTGGAATGGCCTGAAAAACTACTGGGCCTGTTCATGAAATCAGATTCATCCTTCAAAACCTGTCCCAGATGCCTCAGATGCAGCTCTGTGCAATGTGGCTGTGCACAGGCAGACCTGGCAGGCTCACATGTGGGGAGAAGGCCAGATCTTTATTTTCATGAGGTCATCTCTGATTAAAGAAAAAGTGTTATAATCCTGTGCATGTTAATTCTTAGTAACTGTTTGGTGTACATTTACCTTTTTACTTCAACATCAACTAACCCAAGCCAACCAAATTAGAAACAAATTGTGCTGCTACAGCACTTGATTTATTGTAGGCTTTCAAAAGGGAGAGAACTGACTCTGAATATGGAAGACAAGTGACCTTGGGTGATTAAAAGCAATTCAGGAAGAGTGTTTAAGCCTCCTTGGCTGCAAGCACCAGGTTCACCTGGCTGCACTTAAGAGCCCTAATGACCCAACCCACTCCAGGGCTCATCCCACCCTGCCCACAGCCCCAGACCCACCTGCAGCCCCTGGCACTCAGTGCCTGCCCCAGAGAGGCTGCAAGGTTCCATCTCCAATCCTACACAACCCTGCCCAGGGGCCGTGCCAAGCCAGATCCACCTGGGGGCTGATGCTCAGGAGATGTGCCTGAAGCCAGGGGCTGGAGCTGCCACAGCTGTCCCCTTGCCTGCTCTGTCCTGGATGTGGGGGTCCGGCAGGCTGGCTGGCAGGCAGGTCCTCAGAGACCCCCCTACTGCCCCCACACCAGAGACTTTCCATCCCTTAAAACTTCCTGACAGGAATCTTCTTGCATGGTACCTCATAGCTCAATGAAGACATGTTTTTGCTGCCCAGCAAGGCCTGATTTTATACCTGTGCATGAGAACAGGATGTTTTTAAGCCCAGTATTAACAGATGTCACAAGACTAGAAGGCATGATAGTTTGACTGGAGCCCCTGCAGTCAGCCCCCTGGAGGACTGGTTATCAGAAATGGGGTTCCCCAGGTGTGTTGAAGAAGAAAGTCTTCAACAAAGACTGGAGAAACCATATGATGGCATCTTTGGGTTAATATTGAGGCAAGCGGAAACCCATTTCCTGAGGGGTGAAAAATTGCTAGGAGAGAAATGGGAGTTTGCTTTCTTAACCGAAGTGAAACTTTTTCAGTTTGGATACCGCTTCACTAGAGCTTTGGGATTTAGCTCGGATCATCCCGAAGTTCTCCAAAATGTCAACCTTTTATAAATTCCAGGACAAAAAGGTCCCAACTAAGGCCTCTTCTCTGCAGTTTATAGTTTTTCTATGAAGCTCCTCCAACCTTTCATGCAAGTATTTATGGGGAGCAAAGAAGCTGGCTGAGTCACTAATACTCTGATCTGCTTGTATCCTGTTACTGAGCATTCTAGGAATAAAAGTCCCTTTGTTTTATGCTTTGGAAAAAACATCATAACTTTGCCATTAAATTGATGTTTGATGGGGAGCTCAGTGAATGTGACCTGTAAGGAAACAGAATAGTGTGTTTCAGTCTTCACAGAGGAAACATTTACAACAATTTATAGCCAAAGCCACCAAACGTGGCTTCAGAGATGTACTAGAATTACATCTAGAGCCCCAAATCCTTAAGAGAAAAGAGGATTTCATCTCAGTGAAAGCTGGCTGTTTAAATGTATATCTATCTATTTGTATAGAAGAACAAATAAGCATAAAATCTGAAATGTTTCTTTCTTCCCACTCATTGTCATTGAAGGTGGCCCCTAGGCATTGTATGTTCCTGGCAACATACAGAGTAGTAAGAGAGGACACTCATTTTAGCTGTGGTCTGCAAGGAATTCTAGCAAAGGACATAGTGTGGCTGCAACCAGAAACAAAGGTCTTCCTCTGTATTTCTAAGCTGTGCACTGGTCACAGAAGTACAAAATTACTGCTTTTTCAATTTGTGGATTCATGGCTTGCCATATTCATTTTGTCCTTTTTGTATTTGCAGCATCTTTTGTAACCCACAGAGTTGCTTGGCTGCTGCTGATGGCTTATTTCCATTTTCAGGAAACAGTAGCAACCATAAAATATCCTTACAATATCCTTTTGAACCAGACTCCTCTATCCTTGCTCTACAGGAAGGAGCGCGGGTGAAGCTGAATGGATTAGTGACATCTCAGTACTACTGGTTGATTCCTCAATTCTGTATGTGCCAAATGGAAATAATGATAAAAGTAACATTACTTCCTCCACTTCTTGTCTAGTGTATTTAAACTACATGCTTTCCAGAACAGCCATTTGTCTTATTAGCTGTTTACACAATGTTTAGTGCCACAGCATATTACTTTTAGATGGAGCCCCTAAGCACTTCCAAACAGCTGCTAAGTTTACCTAAGGATACAAGGATATGTTAGTAACAGACAGAACCTGATTTATTCCACTTGCTTTCTGTGCAAGCCAGTTTCCAAAGGGAAGCAGCATAGCTGTCCTAAGCCATTAGCATTGCACAGAGTGAAATTTCATCAAGTACAGCAACTTGCTCATATTCACATGGCTTCCAGCCTGATTTACAGTTTGGTTCATGGGCAGAGTGGAGAGTGGGGGTGTGTATATATGTGGCTTTATCTGCACAAGCTCAGCAGCTGTGCCAAAAGATAGGCTGAAGATAAGTTCATGCCTTTCATTTCAGGCTTATTAGTTTGTAGCCTTCAAAAAAGAAACAAAAAAATGCCATTAATACAAATAGCAATCCTTCTGGCCTAATAAACAGAGCTCATACACATTGATAGCATTATATTGGCAACAATACACTCCATATGCTCATGAAGGTTACAGGGCACATTTCCGTGTAAACAGTTAAGACACTGAACTTCAAATATTTGGAAGAAATGTTTATTTAACAACTGAATACATGCTAAAAGAAATAATTTACAGCAGCAGTTTCATTACACTTTCTCTCCAGTTTTCTAGTTCCCATCTGAATTGAAGTGATAAATACAGAAGTGGAATTATTTCCTACCCAGTGAGAAATGCGTTTAAAGAATAAGCGCACAACTCAGACACTGATATAGCAAATAAACCACCTTATCACCTGTGTGGCAAAAGCTTGCATTTTAGTATTTCGCTGAACACACCGAAATGGAGTACCTCTAGATAACAGTACTTTACACTGTACCTCCTTATCTAGCCAAAAATATTTACATCTCTTTTGACTAATGTGTAGGTAGCAAAAACTGAACTATTAAACACATACCATTGATATTCACTAAATAATACATAAAAAGGAACAGTAAATGCGCATTCACATGCATTTAATTTAATTTTTTTACATAGTGATTTTATTGGGTCATGAAGATTTAACTTTGTTTTGCAAAGATGCACATTTTCTCAGTTTGATGTTATAGTTTAGTGTAACCATACAGTTTTTAGGAGCTTTAGAACTAATTCCCATTTCAGTGATCTGTGCAAGTGCAAAGAGTAGATGAGTAAGAATAAGATTCAATATATTTTTTGTTCCTTGCAGATGGATATCTTAAAACAAATGAAAATAGAACTTTCTGGTTATAAATGAAATCCTTTATTTCTCTCCAGCTTAAATACAACTTTTTACTTTTTCTAAAGTCTGTAACTAGAGGTTTAGAGGGTTTTATTGGCCATTTACAGAAATACCGTTTTAATCTTTATTTTCAAACTTTATGTTGCTTTAAACAATAATGACATAAATAGGGGTATGAATCTTATTGAACCTGCAGGGCATCTTTCTATACATTAATTCATTAAGGCCTATGCCTTTTGAAAAAAAAGTTCATTTCACATCAGTATTAAGTGTTGCTTTAACTTGACCATAACATGAACCTAAAAATCAAATATTTCCACTGTTGGCTTGATCTTTTGCCCTCTTCTTTATATAAAAAAATACAAAAACTTAAACAAGACTACTCATGTCAGTGAAGATTGGGTTCAAGTTTGTAAGATATGATCATATTGTTTAATGAGACTGCCAGGTCATGGTAAAAATGTTGCAACTTCTGCAATATTTTTCCTACAGATTATCTTTCTCAGTACAGAAAAACATATCTTAGAATTCTGACTTTATTTAATATGTTTCCTCTTCAGGCATTGTGAAAGAGGATGGTTTTGGTTCAGGTTTTTTTGTAGGAAGTTGCTATAGAACCAATTGCTATGAGCATGGAACAGAAAAAAAAAGGTACATAGCGATTCCATGAACCTGTAAAAAAGGAAACAAAGTGATTTGGGGTCTATTGAAATCAATCTGTATTTTTCCCACTGAATTCTCTGAGGTTCATTTTAAACTGTTTCCTTTTGAAGAAAGAGTATTTTAGTAACTAGATGGTACACAATAGCCCATCACAAAGGGCTAAAGAATGTTCTGTGATTAAAATTAAATAATTTATTTGACAACAGTGCTCAGAAATTAACCATCAGCTGAGCTGAAAAATTAATACTTCTGCACGGAAAAGCACATAGTTGAACATATGTTTTAATTCATCCATATTCAGCACATCATGAAATAATGGGAATTTACCAGCATACTGAAGTTCACAAGAGTCAGTTAAACATAAGAGAGACTTAAAGCTGCTTTAAAAATAAATTCCCAAGTGCTTTCTTAAAACATGGCCTTACAGCCTTGTCCTAGCCTATTCAATGACTTTTTTCCCTGAAGAATTAAATGACAAAAAAATCCTGCAAGTTCATCCCCTCCAAAGGATTCAAAGGGGACTGAAGTAATTCGGCTGTTAGTGAAAATCCAATTTCTACAGAGGCAAGAAGCCAAGTCTTCACTAAGCAGAAGGATACTTGAATTAGTGAGTGGGAAGGAGACTGGGGCACATTGTGAGAGACGCTGTCACAGCAGTTGTGTTATATTGTATCTGATAAAGCTGATTGATAGTGTAGCAATAAATTGATAAATTAAATACCACAGAGTGAATAACAACAAAACAGATCAGTCATCAGTGCAGACACACTTTTATATAAAAGCTCCTTTAGCAAACTAAGGATTTTGTTCTAGTAATTTTCCCCACAATGACATTACTTGAAATTATGTCATTTACAGACTCTACCAAGGTAAAATATGGGAGGCTGGAGAAAGATGATCTCAAAACAACTGGACACCATAGAACTGGGGACCAAAGGCACATCTGTGCTGAGGTGAATAAATCCACTACTTATAACCCTAAACTGACACTCGTGATGCAAGTACATTGTCTGTTTTACCCTGTTGCTCTCCTGTATATAGAATAAGACAGAAGTGCAGGACCAAATTTTCTGTTAGCATTAACTAGTCTTAAGCTGAACTTCACCAATTTACTACTTCAGCAGATTTCACCCACAGATAAAATGGTCCCTCAGATCTTAAAATGGGGAGCTGGCTTTGGGGTTGTTATTTATGCGGCCTGGTACTGTTTCTTTGCATTTTGGTGATCTGGCCCACAGAAAGAACAGAGCACTGAGAGTCAGTAGTGTGGACAAATCTCTACCACAGAGCTGGGAACACAACTCCTTAAACTGAATGTGAGCTTTGCTCATGGATATATGGCAGTCTATGAGCATCAGTATTTAAATATTAGCATTCACAAATACGAACCAAGAAAGCAAGAGTGTAATTAGCAGAGGGTATTTTAATGCTATTTGTTTTTTTAATTAAAAAAAAATATACAACTGAAAATCAATGCTCTCCTCTTCATTGGTTCAATCTATAGCAAGGTATTATACAAGTTGAATAATTTCAAATACCATACTTAGAGAAACAGAATGCAGAATACTTCCATGCTATACAGTGACTTTCATGTTAAAATAGCTTAGTTTTTAAATTGCTTTGAAGTTACATGTCATATAGATTACTGACAGGGGAGGAGGTTAACTGCAGTGTGACCAGCCCCCCTGGAAGTTTTCCCAAACAAAAGAGTAAAGCAGTCATAATTGGAAGTTGTTTTTTTTTTTCCTCTAAACCAATAATTAGAAAGTACAATATTTCTAAGACAAAAAGTCTAATCTATTTTAGAAAGGAGCTAATGTTTGCTGCATATTTTTTCATGGTACATTTAAATTATATTTTTAATAAAATACATCTTTAGATCAAAGCTGAAAGAAGTCATCAGTAGTAGGCCAGTGTACTCCACATTTTTTTTCTTCCAGATGATGGATGGCTTATGTTGTTCAGATTTCCATAATCAATCTCATTCGGTATTGTTTTTCCTCTTCTAGCACATATAAACAGGAGAACTGGTAGACAAAACAAGAACAAAATCCTTGTGTCCAATCACGTGTTTAGACGTTCATCAGCTTAATGAGTTCATGCAGTTTTATATAAGTTTAGAAATGGTAGTGCTGATGATGAAAGGTGGGGCTTCTTTTTCTTTTCTGTAAGATGACAGCATGAAATACAGCATTTTCTTTATATCTCCATCAAAAGAGAAAGCAAAACTTGCCTGCTGAATACTTGAAGAAGTTTTTGAGCAGTAAGCTAGATCCATGTGAGTTATCATCCTTGAAACTCTGGTCTTTCTGGTCTTAGAATCAGAGCAGAGAGGAAGGACTTGCTAGGAAAGTTAGAAATGGATTTTATTTAAACCTAGTGGAAACTGTTTGAACTTTCCACTCTTGTAAACATCCACATAATGCCATGAAAAAGTTCATGAATATTGCATTTTTTTCCAGTTATCTGTCTATACAAGTTTCTACTTGGATGAGGTTCCTAGAGGTAATGTAGCTCAGACACTACGTGGTGCCCTCTCAAATTCATGGGTCCTCCTGTTTCTACCTTTTTTATTCTCCTGTAGGTGCTTCCACTTATTTGTGTTCACCTGCGCGTTGGCAGGCCTTTGCCGGCGCTGTTTGCGGTCTCTTTTCCAAACCTGCTCACAGAACTCATCCATTGTGTTGAGGTTGGGGTGGTTGATCAACTGCATGAAGTCTCTGTACCAGATCTTTTGGCTGGGGGTCATGCTGTTGGTCGCATCCTTGATCTTGGAGCCGTCACCATCTTCTTCTTTATGGAGCAGCTCTTCCAGGTGGTCATTATCGATCACTTCAAGGGTCACCTTGAGCAAGGTTTGCATGAAGCCGTGCTCCACAGCATGGCAAAAATAAACACCAGAATCTCTCCGGTGAAGACTTCGTAGCAATAGGCCCTGTTCTGTCCGGATCATGTGATCATCCACTTTTATCTGTATTGGGAAAAATGGTAATTTCGATAGTTATTTTTCATATATGCGCCACGTTATCCTCTAACCACGCTACTTCTTCATTACTGCTCCTTTTAACTGGTAAGACGTGGCCAAGAATTCCCAAACCCACAAAAATGGAAAACCCTTTGCCAGTCATCTTTTATCGTGAAAAGCTCAAAGATTTTGGAAAAATTGATATAATGCCAGGAGTTTGGGAAATAAGGAATTTACTCCTTAGTAACTACTGCTGCTGAACAAAGATGTGTTTCCACTATGTCAGATGGAGTTGCTGGAAAGATTACAGAAGATCTGAGCCTGTAATCAGCAGAGTCAACATGGATTCATTTGGCTATATTACTGAGGTCTCATTCACCATTATCTTTTAGTCAAATCAACCATTTGTTAAAGGTTCTTTGTCTTCCTGCTGTTACTTATTACAAAAACCTTCATGCCTAGAAGTGGGTTCTGATAAGTGGAAAATTTGCAAACAAGTAACTAAGGGCCAAATCTCAAAATTTTAATATTTAAAAAACAGCTGTTCAAAATACTGTTTTTTTTCTGAATTAATTCCTATCTAGAATGTAACTTCATTCTCTGAATGCACGTTGCTGCAGACAGAAAAGGCACAAACCTCTCTGCTATTCTCTCACCAAGAATAAATTCTTAATAATTTACTAATTAAGCAAACAAAACAAAAATATTTAAAGCAGCTAATGTAACTATTCTGAATATGATTTAAATATAAGCATGCATAACATGATTTAAATATAAGCATGTATACTTACAAATACTTCAGGGCAACAGAAAAGCTTTTATTCCCTAGCTTGACCTCCCTACCCACCAGAGTAGATTGTACTCCTAAGGTATGTGTGACCTGGCTTGATACCACTTGAAAACTTTGGTGATTAATAACATAAGAATGTTGGTGACAAGAGAAGGAGAAAAACAAAGTATCAGCTTACTGTAATGCAAACAGGGAAAATAAGTGTTTCTGCCTCTGTGAATACTGCTTTTGATGCAAATAAAAGTTTTCATACTCTTGTGTCCACTACACTTCTCAGTTCTTTATTCTGACTCTGTTATCAGTAGTAAAGTCTCAGAGCATGCAGCACATGGGATGCTCCTGCCAGACTGTGCTTCAGTCAAACAATATGATTAGGGGAAAGCAGTTAACCTTTTTCCAAAGGCAGTTTTAAGGCCTTTGTGATATTTAAGTTCATATAATCTTTGTATGATGTTTCAGGTGACAGAATGCTAGCTTTTTCTGTTTCTGGGATCTGTGATGCAAACCAGTGTGTTTTGCAGGGAATCTGAGCAAGGAGAGGATATGAATGTTTGCTGCTGTAACAATCTGTAAAACCTATTAGGGACCTTACAGGATTTTATGCTAATAAGAATGAAAATATGCTGAAGAACAATGGAAATCATATATTCCAGAGAAGTTCTGCTTAACTAAAATTATTCTAGGAAGGGCTCAGACTGAAGTCTACCTTTATAGAGAAAATTAGTTGCATCTCTTTTTTTTTTTTTCTACGGTACCTCTTCTTTGCGATCATCATTTTGCTTCTGGAATTGCCAGTAGACCACAGCACGCTGAGATTTTGGACTGCACTCAAGGAAAGTGCTGCTATTCTCTACTCCATAGATAATCTTTTCCTCCAGGGCCTGACCACTTGGGTTATCTGTAAAGCATGAAAAAAGAAAAAATTACCATGAAATTAAACCTTAATTGCTATGCAATGTTTTTGTTTAGAATGTGGACTTCTTTAAAGTGTTTAAAGATAAACACCTAAAAAAATTTTCCCCATATCAGTATACTATTTGAAAAATCTCCAGCAACACCTCTCTTTGTAAGGACTCATGGTAGGTTTTTTGGTTTACATTTTTTTTAAATTGTATTTTAAATCCGAACAGCTGTTAACATCTCAATATATGAAGTTAATGAATTTAATTGTGAAATTTTGTGCAAGCCTCATTATTATTCATCAAGGAAACCATCTAGGACATGACAAGAATTTTTAATAGCAAACTGTATGCAATGAGAAAACTCAGGGTGCACTTACAGAATGTTTGCAATGATGCCTCCTGGGCTCTATGGTCATAATACTTTAGAGCAAAGTAATAAAACATGAGGCTATTTAAAAGTAGAATAATGTGTTTAGATTATACGGCACTGCAGTTTGCTGAAGTTGTTAATGACCAGGAATAATGTTTTTGAGGAAACTATCTTCAATTAATCATTTCCTCTCATACTGATATAATTTATGGAAATGTAATGAGGTTAATAAACGAGACATTATGGGAGGGGAAAAAGAAAGTTAAATAAATTACTTCCTTTTGTAACAACAATGTTTCAAGATATTCATCAACTTGCTGGAAATATCACATAGCTATAGCACTTATATGGTATTTGATTCTTCTCCAATACCGCAGAGGCTTAAAGGCATTATGTTTCAACTCTCCACTTTAGCTCTTTAAAATGCTGGTATGGACTTAAGTGGCAACAGAACAATAATCCTGAAGAGTAGATGAGGAGGAAGGGGTGGGTAGGCTGCTTAACACTGTGTTGATCTCATGGGGTTTCCTGACTCCTTGCCATTCTTTGTCTTTCTTTCCATTTTTCACGTTTGATTTTTAGCACTGGAAATCTTTAAGGAACTAGTTTTGATAAGCTTTAACAGGAAAATTATGTCTGTTTAAAACCGCGTCAGAGAAATCCTTTGTTCAGTTTTATTTGCTCCCAGCTGTGCCTTTCTCCTACTGGCCATGTTGTTTAGCAAAGAGTGGCTGTTTGTTAGATAGCTGTGACAAAGGTAAAAGTAAAATTGAGCTCCTGACTTACACTGATACAGAATCACAAGTGACTTTCAATAATGACTTTCAGCCCTGAGACAGGATGGCAGAAGGGATGTGGAGCAGAATAAGGACTGGTGCTTGCCCAGTCGTCAGAAAACATCAAATGGCCTATTAACACTAAACAAATAGGAAATGGGTTTTCTTGCCTGCCTCTGCTGGATTGTGGACAATTTACCCAAGTGAGTGGGGTGTTCTACTAAAAACCAAGTGAAACAACTTTTATGATATCTCTCATAAACCAAATTCTAGTGAAGAATGTCAGTACAGCCATGAGTCACAAAGATAGGGAGCAATGGAGGAATGAATTAGAAAGCAAAGGAGCAAGAAGAGGGTAAAACAGCTGGAATAGAATATAGCCAAGGTGGCGAGGTCTGAGATGGAGCACAGGTGAATTTGTTGAAACAGAGGAATTGGAAGTATGTGAAGAGATTCACTGAATAAAGTTAGAAGTGATAAGATAAAGATTGGAAATAATAACTGATGGGTCCAGATTTAACACTGTGAAGGGCTGACTGATGTACTGAACTCTTCTGTTTCAAGTTGGATGCTCTACTTAAGGAACAAAATTCACATGGCTGAGCAGGCAGTCAGATATCCTCATGCAGAGAGAAGCTGCTTGATTTCTGAACTGGGATCCACAACAGACAGCACATACAGGCCTTCAGCATAAGACAGTAGAAAATATCCCCTTTATAGCCTGGGACTGTGTTACTGCTCCAGTGATGTGTTTCTGGGAAACAGTGATTTACAGGCTTCCATAGGCTCCCTGAATTGTAATTGCAGAATGGCCCATCTTCAACAATAGCAATCCGACAGTTTGGGTATTTGTATTGGAAGTAGGAATATCAAGTCAAATTTCTAACCCTAAGTGAACTTTGGGTCCTCATCTCCAGCATCTTAAAAGGACAATTTAACCAGCAGATTACTCATCAGGGGACTTGCAGCTCCACTTCATTATATTCTCCTGAACATGGCTTAGTTCAAGTAAATTACACAGGGGCAGAGCACATGTTACACTGTTCTCATTAGAGCGAGAGGAGGCAGTTTTCTAAATCATAAATATCAGTATAAAGAACAAAACCAGGTATTTCTTTGGTAAAAGTCCCATGGCCCATGAGTAGCAGCGTATTTTTAAATATATAGAGAAGTTTATGCTGGAAAACTTAGGTACCTAGAATGTTCTTAGTATCTAAGAATCTAGTAATGAGTTTTATTACAAACTGTGCACTCTGACACCCTTTCAAACTTCTGTTTCTTTGGATCTGGTCCACATTCTAGTGTGTTAGAGAACACTGTGGAAAGTGGGTGAAGTCCTCTTTACATTTCTTCACAGCTACAGAAAACACAATATGGGTGACAGACACGCAACGAGAGAGGAAGCCTTTTAGAGATCCTTCAATTTCCATTTCCGTGATATGAAGGAGCAGAAGGCAGGTCCATAAATGTCCATAAAGTTAATGTAATATTGAGCACGTGGAGTGCATGAAAGTAAGCATTGATGGAATAATCACAGGATCAGAGTGCAGCTTTGGGACTGAGAAGCTGAGGAGACTGGATTGAAGAATGAAAGTCTAAGAAGTTCAGAAACGCAGCTGGAGGAATTAGAAAATTATAGAAGTCATGAAGTTGGTAATGAAATTCAGCCCAAAATCCTGTCTGAAAGCAGTAATTCCCAAAATGAACCCAACAGCAGTATCAGTTTACTACCCTGATAAATATCCTTTAAGTACATAATTTCTGACATAACTGAAGAAGTATGAAAGGCTAAGTACTTATACCAAGATTGCTTTGTAGATGAATGAATCTCACAATACAGTTTAATTCAGAGTGATTCTTTGAACTTCCCATGGGATAAATCATGTTTAAAAAAAAGAGCACCTCTTCTTTAACAAATTCTTCTTCAAAAAAACCCAAACTTGATTATTTCTTGATAGCTCTGGTATGTTACACTTTATGTAACATTCTCCTTTAGCTGTTACAAAGGTGACCACTCTTTTAGATATAAACATTAATGTCTGGGCAAACAGCTGTACAGTGAAGGATCCTCAGCTCCCTCTAATGTTGCTGTGCAGTCATTTTATACTTCTTATACATTTGCACCAAAAAGCAACAGAAAACGCTACATAAACATTATTAAAAATATCATTGCTTCAGACTGATTGCAAAGCTGGTTTCTGCAATGTCCTTAAAAGTTATACATTAAGACAATATTCTTTTTTCATGGTTTTGTTGGTTCACATGGAGAATCAATTGGCACTTCCTACAAATGAATCTGTAGACAAGTAGTAAATGATTTTTAAGCTTTTTTTTGGCTATAGACAAACGAAATTCTTCATCTATTGTACAGGGAACTACTGGTCACAAACAAGGAAAAAAACTCAGCATAAGTTGGCACAGGAAATTTATAGGCCATGCAGCCATCTGTACTATGTATGATCATGTGTAAATGGCACGTAAATATAGGAAAACGTAATACATTTACAACTCAAGTGATTGAGAGAACATTTCTTTTAAGACCAGTCTAAACCATTCATTAAGTACTATGACAGTGCATCCTTCAAGTCTAGGATCCAGAACTGCATTCCCTCACTACTTTTTGTAACTTACTGATCCTTCTAATGCTGTTTTATCTTGTTTTGTATTTGCTTTGCTCCTTTTGGCAAAGCTGTATTAAAACTCATTTTAATCAGGTACACCATATAATAACTTTGTCCAGACCTTGAGTTCTCATGATTGTATTAATGAAAAAACTGCATTTCTGCATTACTGTGAAACTGGAATACTCTCTTCCCTTTGGACAAAAAGTATCTTTTTCAGACAAATATGCTTAGCATATATGTGAAGACATAAACCCAAAGTGTTTTGAAATGCTTTTTTCATCTATGAAAATAAAGAACAGACCTACAGTTGTATAAAGCACAGCTAGCAAAAGATATAGAATATTAAAATGAACAGACCTGTGGTAGACCAGTTCACAGTTTTGCTTAGGAGTAAAATATTCAGAGAGTAAAAATGTAAAGCTAAGAAATGCTTCTGCTGGTATTAAAATCAATATTTGGTGCCTGGTGAAACTTTCCTATTGTGGAACTGAAAATCTCATTCTCAATATAAGGATGATCTTATCTTCACTGTGTAAATATTACTTGACACCATGCAATGGGAAATTTGTGAACTTTCTGCTAGTCCCAATTGACTAGTTCAAATCGAAACTAGTTGTAGATTCATGAGTTCTCAAAATGTGACAACTACATAGTGACCACAGTTTATTCATGCACTTTTAAAAGTCCTTTTTCCCTCTGAGTAACTTGGCCTGAGTCTGACAATCAGAAGTAAAAAGAAAAACCATAGTAATGTCAGCTGTGAGTTTCAAATGATTGAAATGAAGACAGAGAAAACTATTATTGGTAGTGAATTATAGCTAACACAAAAGTAAAATTTAGGACTATTTATAATTTTTGCTATTTCATGGACTAGAAGGACAAGAGGATTTTGAGGTATCTCCATTTTCAGTCACCTCCTTATTTTTCCCAGTGGTTTAACCCTGAGATTAGGTCAGTTGGTTAGAGCATGGTGCTAATAACTCCATGGTTGAGGGCTTGAGGATCCCTGTATGGGCCATCCAGTTAAGAACTGGACTCGATGGGTGCCTTCAAACTCAGAATATTCTCTGTGAAAAGTTCCTGTAGATGTGCCACAATAACGAAGAATCACTTTTATCCAGCAGAGGGAAGCATTGCCTAAGTATTCTCTTCACTTACAGCAAAACAGACATTTTTAATTTTCTGAGTGAAGGTCTTCTGAAAAGTTTGGCAACAAATTAGTAACTGTGAGAAGTTTGTCAGTCAAACAAGTCAAAAAAGGAAGCTGATCAATACACTGTGAAAATGAAACAGCTGATAAAAAAGCAAACCAAAATATGTCTAAGAAAACCCATGCTGAGAGCACATGGGGATATGCCTGCTGCAAGAACACCACGATCTTCAGAGCTTTTAGTGTGACACTTACAACAAAGGTCACTCCATATTTTGCCAAGATAGTTACAAACACATTTGGTTTGTAATTTGATTTTGTTATCATCTTATGCAAACTATGTACAGCAACATGGACATATTTCTTGATGTCATGAAGAAAATACAATTCTTTTCTCATATAATATGCCTAATGTGATGGTATTAGGGAAGAGAAGCAGGAAAATTAAAATGCTTAAACTGTTTATCTGAGAAAAACAAAAAAAAATCCGACAAAAAACCAAACCCAAATAGACTTCAGTGTCTGATCCAGGCAATTGTAAGCTCTCTAAATTGGGATAATGATGTATTATATTCATCTTCTGCAGATGTTCGAGGCAATTTCACCAACAAATCATTCACATGCTTCCTACCCTACTGGTGCAGAGTCTGTAAATGCCATACAAATTAGCTGCACTGCTGTTGTGCCCACACTCACTGTGATGCTGCAGGTCTGAGCAGTGGGTGAGCGGGTCCCCATTTCGGATGTCTTGTCGTCTGGTGCGCCTGCAAAGATCACATTTGAAATCTGTTAGTGCCCTTCTCAGCGCTCAACAGCAACCAATGGAACATTTATATAATTACAGAGGTCCCAAGTGCACGTAAACAACACTAGGAAGGAAATCATGTTGTTAACACTATATTCTGTGCATTATCATTTTGTAGACTCAGGCTTTACTCTTACAGGTGAAGTCTTCAGAAACTGGTAAATACATAACTCCTGCACTGAGGTACTAAATAAATAAATAATGCTCAATGCTAATTATTAGTATTAAATAAATACCAAATAAAATAAAATATGAAGTTGATTTTAACTGTGTGGGCAATACTGGTCATAGATAAATTCATTACTTGATTCACAGATACAGGGATTGCTGAAGGTTTAGAATACATACTGTAGAGTTTAACATGCATCAAAAGTATACATTTGTGCAAATACAGAGTACTTTGAGTATTTCAGCATCTTTTAGATAGATGAAATGCTAAGATGGGTGGCTTTGAAAGAATGGTAAAGTGCTGTATTTTCTACAAAATCCAAATTAAAAAGCATAGATCAATTCAGCCACCATGGGTTTTACCAAAACATTTCTGGTAAAACCTTTTACAAAACTGTTGCAAATGGTTTTGTCTTTAGAAAAAACAAAATAAAAACTTGAAAAGGAATATTTTGAAATGTCATTTATTCTATCTTTTGTAGTTTGAGTCTGAACTCTACCTTTGATTGAATGTCTTTTTAACACAGTATATTCTTCTCCCAGTTTGAATTCTACTGGCTCTTTTGAAAAACATGTTGATCTGTGCTAAAAAAATGCTATATTTCATTGAAGGGAGCTTTTTAATACAGTTTTGTTTTGCATGTGTTGTTCTGTCTTTGTCTGCTCCTAGTTTTGTTTAAATAGCTGTGACACAAAATTCAACTGAGTCAAAGAAAAGCGTTTCATATAAAAAAGAAAGAAAAAAACGAGGCAAACAAAGATGTGTTTCAAGTGTGAGTACTTTACTTTAGGAATCGGAGAAAGCCTGAGGGCTTGCAAAATTAGAGGAGAACAAAGAGGATTAGGCTGCTGAACAATGCTGCGATTTCAGATTATGGTATCCAGCAACGGATATGCAAAAGTCAAGTAGCCTTGTAAAAAGCCCTGTTGGTCACTCCCTTGTGACAACAGCCCACATTTTTAAAAGCCATTGTTCTGCAGCACAGACCATCTCTCTTCTCTACCCCAGCCCTATTTGCAGGCTCTCACTAACAGCCCAGCACCAGCACACACCAAGAGTTCTCACAGAGGCACAACTGCACAGCTGAGCCCTATTGCCTGAAATATTTTAACCATACTCTTTTCCACTGAAAGCTACTGAAACGTTAAACCTGAAACTAATTACGTGAAGTACAGCAAAAGCTTTCTTTCTTAGGAAAAAAAAAAGTTAGATGAACATTTTAATATATTTTTCTGAATAAAATCTTGTTTAAAATTATGAGTTAGGACATCTTAGCACACTTTAGTAAGAAGGAATCTTCTGCTAATGATATATGATTAAAAAATGTATTAATCACAATTTCCGATATCTTCATATTACTCATTACCAATGACACAATCACACCCAAGATATAACGAACCATTAAATTTTGCTACCCCTTCCTAAATTTTGAAACAACATATTTATAAGATACAATCTGTAAAAATTAAGTTTGTGGAAAGACTCATATTACTGTCAATGGAGTTTGAATGAAATGTTTAGTTGAGATCTCAAGAAAATGTTGCACATATCACCATTGTATCAACACAATAATTTATGAAATATGAAGCAGAACACATCTGCACAGAGTAAAGTGAAGTGGTCACACTACAGGAGCTCTGAACTGTCATTTAGACTTCTAAAAAACACGAAGAAAGAAAAACAAATAAAATTGTGGCTTATAAAATCTCATTAAAAAAAAAAAGAAGAAACAAAACAAAACCCCAAACCCTAAAACCAACTATTAGTAAAGCATCTGTACAATTGCCTCAGGAATCCATTTTCCCAATATTTCTGGAGCCTAAAATTACAAGAATTTATTCTTAGAAAAATGTTGACATTTAAAGCTGTTTCCAGCAATGCTGATTTTGTCATCAATGCATTCCGAGCTGGTTTGAGGCCATGGGTACAGCAGGTGCCAGGTGAACAGAGGATCCTCTCTCCCAGTAACATAGACCTCTACCCTGCTGCTGCTGCTGCTGCTGCCAAGGGAAAACTGGGGGGAAGTGACAGAGACAGCAGCTTTTTCTTATCTATTTTTCAGATCCCAGCTTCTGAGCACTAACCTTTTCTTTCACGGTGGCCTCCAGAAAAGTAAATTCTGCACCCCAAGTTTTTCCTGTAGCTGTGCAACCCAGTTTGGCCCCAGTAACCCCCACCCCTTAATCCCTGTAAGAAGAGGTCCCAGTCACTTTGCCCGTGATGGCAACGTCTCCAGCAGTAAATTGGAGAGATAAGGAAAAGACAAAGAGCCCTATTTCTTCCATCAGTGTAAGCAGAGGAATGACAGGATGGTGTGCTCTATGGATCTTGAGATTGGCTGGGAGTAGGAATGTGTGCTAGGAATGCTGAGAAAATATGAGGTTCAGGGATAGAGTAGCAGAAAACAGTGATTCAGTGGCTCCTGATCTTACTAGCTCCTTGAACTCAGAGGCAATGCTCAACTATATTGATTTCTAATACTAAAAACTTTTCAGAACAAATCAATCTTTCAGACTCTCCTTGAAAACCTCACTGTTCCCTCTCCTTTACTCCCTCCTCCAGAGAAACTGCCATGCTACCAGCAAGAATTTAGCCCATGTAGCTGAGAAAATTTGACTGGCTCTTCTCTTGGGATGGGTTCCTTATTTTCTAAAGAATTTCACAAAAAGCTTTTCTCTGATTAACTGTTTCCTGGTGCAAAAATAGAACCCGATGTTCCATGAGCAGCTTTTGTCATCAGTGTTTGTCTAGGATACATTGTAATGCAAACCTTAAAATTTTAATTCACTCCATCTGAAAAGTCTATGACACTTAGTGAACTTCTCACCCTTTACCATGTCTTATCTCCCTCAACAACCAATCAGAACCTGGAATTTGGCATTCTGACACCCTCAGCTAAGTATTTGCTACAATTGATTTCATGTATATAAACCCTTGGATTCTTTGTTTCTTCATACGTGCAAGATGTGTGGCATATTCAATTTAATGTGAGCACTTTTTTATCATTTTACTCAATTTAACAAGGGAATCTCAAGCTACACCAACGTCTGCTTCTATTTGCAAATGTTCAACTATTCAGTTATTCCTAATTTCTACTTCAATAGCCAGGAACTCTTCGATAACTAGCTTGTATACTTTTAGAGAAAGAGCTTCAAAGATAAAGGGAGGCAAAGAAATTAGTTCTCTAAACCTTCAGATCAGGCAACTAGGCTTGTAAATTTTTAATAAAACTGATATTTTTGACTTGTGGAGTCAGCTTTCCACCAACGTTTGCATTGGTGGAAATCAATTTAGCATCAGTGCAGAGGGACTGTAAAACAGTGGTTGTTCTGATCCAGCAGCACCTGGACACACATCAGCACCTGCAAGTTACACTTTGAATAATAACAATAATGTTATATATATCACTAAAAAAAAAAAGTTTCTATTGATGTCCAAGTATTTTAGAAATATTTCTCTTGAATCAGAAATAATGAAAATGCAGGATAATTTACTTGGGCAAGGAGTGATTTTTTATGATTTTGAGCCCCCGCCTCATGACAGAGAAAATGAATTTTCTTCTTTTTGTTGTTTACCAATGAATATAAAGTTAGGAGTTTAATTTCAGAGACAACTCTTGTCTGAATGTTTTCTTACAGGAGCTTCTTAAGGCAGCCCAAGAAGTAGCAATGGTCACTTTAAATCAACCAAGACTTCATATTGCATGTAGCTCCCACAATGATGTTTTCTTTGGAAGAGAAAGGGCTCCAGTTAACCATCCCCTGAAAAATCTCCAAAGCCCTCTGGTCATATTGAGACCATCAGTTAAAACAAACAGCAAACCATGCAGACATCCAGAACTGTCCCTACCTCTTAGCAGTGGGGAAGTAACGTGAGCAGGAGGAGCCATCCCAGGCACAGTAAGGGTCCCTTGCAAGGCAACACTCAGCACAAGCTTTTCCATACACATCACAGCGGTGTAAAGGAAGCTGTGAAACTCCAGTGGCTGAGCCAATGTAGAGCTGTTGCTGTTGTAAAAATTAAAAAAAAAAAAAAAGTTCACAAAATATAGCAAATTACAATAGCATAAAAAATGTTACATAGTCATCTGTTAGCCTGCCAGGCTAACAATTTCAAATTTCAAATACAATAATTTCAAATGCAATAAAGGATCATGATCCTGATGTATTCTAAAGGAATGAGAACAGAACTGTCCCCAGGGTAAAAAAACAAATAGGAAAAACTATTTTTTCATGAAGCTCTTGGTGGGTTCCATAAACAGTAAGAAAATTAAAGCACTCTTAAATTTTTCCTTTTGTATTCAGATCCTCACACTGGGAAAACACTACAGTCAGTGACAGAAGACAATGAAGAACATGCCTTTGAATTTGAACAAAAAGAAAAATTTTAACATACATTTCCTATGCATTACCTCAATTTATGTATGTGCGGGGGAAACCCGAAGTAAATTATTTCAGACTGATTCTATGATATTTCAGTTTGGAAGTGTTGCTATGCATGCACTTCTTTGCATGTCTGGTAATTCCAATGTTTTGTACTCTTTCCTATAAGTCACGTGATTTAACGGGAACATATCTTTAATAAGGGGAGAGGTTTTGTTTTATTTTGGATAAAAACCAGTGTTGAGTAGAAGATGCAGTTCAAATGCAGAAGTAAATAAAAAACATGCATACAAAATGAAATACAGCCTTGCATGGCATCACAACAGAATATCTTGTCTCTCAATTTCCCCTCTGATATCAAATTCATGTGGCCCACTAGGGAAGTTGGCCCCCAGAAGGATATGAGAAAACTGAACTTCTGATCCCATGTGAAAGTCCAAAGAGAGATGCTTCAGGTTAGGAATAATTCACAAAGAAAACAAGTATTAGTGGGATGCAAAACTAGGGGAACAATAAATAAACAGATACACAAAAATTCAAGGGCATAATCCTTCTGGTTTGGAAACACTGACATTTTGCTATCAAACCTTGTCACTCAGCACCCACCGTGGGCCAATGAATACCTTTCTTCAAGGTCCTACTCCAACCAGTCCCATGAAGAAAATACAAATTTATATTTTTCTTTCTTTACAAATTCATTTTTCTTTCTTTGAAAACATAAAGGTGGTGTGAAAAAATAGGATTTCAAGAAATGTTATCAAAATTCTTCATCTCCTGCATTGCAATGTCCCAGAGGCACCATTTTCAAGGAATTCAGGGATGGAAGGTGGCTGTGGTCACCTACCTACTAGACATAATGAGCACTGGATAACAGGAGATAGCAACACCAAAAACACTCACAGGAGGTGCTGTGTGAACTTCTTTCAGAGACAGCAGCTTGGCAGTTTATACAGGCATATTAATTGTAACAGAAACATCCCGTGCATTTATATAAACACCGGTATTTTCTCAAGGAAAATATGACAAGGAAAGCCCCCAAAGGAAAATTCACTGCAGATTGAAAACTAAACCCTTTCTAAGCAGCTGCTTCCATCTATTATAGTTTCATAGCTGGGTTGTAAACCCACATTCTCCAGGCAAAAATCTCTGACCACACAGGGCTTTACACAAAGCCTGAACTGTACAAACCCATCCCAGTCAGTGTTGTAGCCTAGAGAAGAGGGGACAGGCAACAGACAAGATGAGCTGCTTCTCTTTAACTTAAGTGACTTAATCAAGTGCCCACCTTAGGGGTATATCCTGCAGTAAAATGAGCAGCAATTCAAATCTTAGGTGACCTAACTGCTTCTCAAGGGAAGCCTCTTCTCTTTACTTATTATGGAGGCAGCATAGGTCAAATTAGAGCTTCAGTTAAGTATCTTAAATGTCCAGATGGTATTGATCTGAGTCCTGTGTAATTGGGGCATTAATATCTGTATAAGCATGTAGGAACGTGTGGTGCAACTAAAATAAAAATCAACCCAGAGAATGCACATGGGAAAATAAAGAATGGTGTAATGGTTTCCCATGTACCTCTGTAACCAATTTCATTTTGCAAAAATCCCCTCCCTGATTTCTAATAAATGTCTTTAGAATTAAAGAATGACCAGAAAGCTAAGAAAAAAAAAGAGGCCAAAATAGGGTTACTTAAAACCTATATTCCTTGTAGATAAGTTCATAGTTCAGTCAGTGAACTGCAGCATATATTTCAGGTGCTGCAGAGCCTTAAGGCTGCTGCCTTGTTTGCTGCTCTTCTGATCATGGTTTTAGACTCCAGCTGGTGATCATTATTCTGGACACTAACAATATAAAAAATCCAGGCAGTATGAAATTCATAAAATAGAAATAGAATTATTTGCATCAATGGTCTGACCTTACTTTGCCATACCACAGTCAAACTGCCTTTTCAGCCATCTCTTCCAAGACATTGTTAATTTAATGAATGGGATTATCAGATCAAACCAGAGAGTCAAAAAAAAAAAAGAGTTGTCCTCTAAAAATTCTTGCAGAAGTATCATAACTCAAGAAAAACTAAGGAGACTAATATTTTAAGCAACCTAGTGGTTTGTGTTGGCCCCACAGTGCTGCCCAAAAAAGCAGCCTTTCCCCGGACAAAGTCAGACAAAGGGATAACAGAATGGGAAAAATGTAATGCTTAAGAGGAAGAGCTTAAGCAGAATTTTTAAAGGAACTTATGGGAGCATGAGATTCAAGTACCATTTGATTAATTTAAGGTCTTGAGAAGTAATGCAGAATAGCTCAGCATGCTGTTTAAGTGATATATTCATTTTGAGCTGGTCCTTTCTATATGCCCACTATGGACAGAAACGTTGATCTCTGAATAAAATTCAGTACTTGGTGAAATAAAGGTAGCCACTAAGACATTTCTGAAGGTGCCTGCCTTGCCTTTGCCTGAAAATCCTATATGAGAGAAACAAAGCTCTTTGTAGCAATTCACCAGACAAGGACTTGGCCTGTTCAGTTAAGATCTTCATTTCCCATGTCACCAGAAATCCAACAGCTTTTTGAAGGAGCATCACAAAGCTGACCCTGAGAAAAAGGTGAGAGGTTGCTCTGCAAAAAAGTCACCTTTGATTGAAGCCCAAGCTGGACTTTTTGGCCTGCTTCCATGTTTGTAAGGGAAAAATTATGGAGCTTCACCTGGCAGGCTCAAAGCCAAGAGGTACCATGTCTCCCACAGAACTGTCAGCTGAGGCAGCTGCAGGGTGTTGCAGTGGCTCAAGGATGCTCTGAAGGTTTGTGTCTATTGCTAACAAAGCATAAACTGTTTAAGAAATAAGGTTACACAAGCCAAGGGCTCTGAACAGAATCAGGAGAATGTGTAGCTTCAGTGAGAAAACATAGACATAATTCCTGTGAGTTAAAGACAGCAGAGTGGAGAAAGAATGTATTAAGGCATAGTTTTGCACATAAAAGCTAAATTTCCTTACTCAAAGCCACTCTTGCTCAAATGCAGACTCAAAGCGAGAGAGACAGGAGCTTTAGAGCTTAATATAATTTAAAAGTTAAGCTAAGTTCTGCTCCTGAAGAATTTGTAGATTTTGGTCTTTAAGAAGAGTAATTTGTAACATAACATATTGGCATGGTGGCAAAAGAGGTAGTTGGAACAACCAGAGTAGTAAAACATTTAGAAATAAGGAAAACTCCCTGTACCATGTTTTTATAATTGGATGAAAGATTTGTTAGCGAAAAGACAAAATGAAGTGATTACTTTTAAGGCATTCAATAGAACATGCTGGTTTTACTATTTACATTTCATGCTCTGGCTTTCCACAATGCATAGAATTATCGTGCTGTTTATATGAAAACCACCCTGCTTATCAGAACACAATGAGTAAAGTGTTTGAGTTATAGAACTACAGTATTTTTAAATCATAAATGTAAAATGGAAACATGTTGCCATATACTTATTTCATACATACTGCCAAAAGCTTGTCATAGTGTATCATGATTCTGTCATTTTTAGCCTGAGGCTGGTTGATTTTTTATGAGTTTTACTCTGCCTGAATAACTTGTGGTTTATGCTCTTTTTTAGCTTCAGACAATTTTAGCAGTGTAAATTTGTTTTCAGAAAACTCAGGGAAAATTGTAATCTCTCCTGAATAACTAAAGATGCTTTGGAGAAAGAGCTGTATGAAAATGCATGGTCAATTTTCAAATATGATTGGCTGCTTTAAGGGAATGTTCTTATAAAAATAATCCAAAGCAGAGCATTTTGGTATGATGTGAACATATATACAACTTCACAGGTTTGTTTTTAATACTATAATACTATATCTCAGTATTCAATAGTACCTTATTCTTTGTCCTGCCATTTTTGCTGATTTAGGTGGTAAACTGTTAGAACAGTGTCCCCCCCAAACATTTTCTGTCAAATACTTCAATGCTTTCAGACAACTTTTCTAAAAACAGTGAATTCAGAGTTAAATATACAGCATTTCAAATATAATATTGGGCTCTGTCCCTTACAGAATGAATTTGACTTCTGTTTAATAATGTATAGAGTGAAGTAGAATTAACTAAATTTTACTTATAACATGCACAATTTTTAGTGCACCTAGTCCTGAAAGTAATACCAAATCTCCTCTTTCCTGACAATGACATGAACGAAAACAAGTTCCTTATATTTACCAAATTAACCTCCAGATCAGCACATATATGAAAAAGGGAAAAAAAAAAAAAAAAGTTAAATTCGACACCACATTTTATGTCTCAGACTCCTGAGACAGGAAATGACAGTGGCTGGGATCCATCCACCTAATTCCAGGCAAAAGTGGAAGATAGGCCCCTAACACCCACTTCATTCCTGGACTGCAAACCAATATTCTTCGCATAACCACATAATTTATCAACTGCTTCACAAATTTGCTTAGAAATGCAGGAATCACCTTTACTGTAAGTCAGACAAAACTTTACCTCTATCCATCACGAAGTTCAGTTCATTTTAGTTATGGTCTCGTTTTATAATATGTATCTTTTCTGTAAGCAGTTAGCTATTAGTGTCCTCAACAGAAAGTAGGAAATATTAATTCTGGAGTCTGAAACCCTTATCTTAACCACATCACTGAACCAGAAGGCCACGGAAAACTGGGACTGCATCAGATCTGTCGATCTTTTGTTAAAGCTGAATGACGCACATCCGGGAATGGATTGGGCACAGGACAGAAAGACAGGAGGACATCTCATTTCCATCCTTTGCTCCCACCATCTGCATTTTGTACCAGACTATTCTACAGCAACTGGAACTAGTTCCATTAAAGAAAGGGACCAAGTCTGGCCACTCCTTTTGAACAGTCTCTCTGTCAAGGAAGCATTCTATAGTGTAGATTTTAATTTTTTTTTTCTAGAGAGACACCAGACAGCTGGTTAGTTTGTGTTTAGTTTCCACCTTACCAGTAAGTAACACAAACTAGACTTTTCCTTTCCCCGTTGCACATCACATTTCCCTGAGAAACTATTGCTGTTTATGTAAAGGGATGGGATGCTGCTGCTGCAATTAATATGTCTCTGCTGACTGCCAAGTTACTGTCTCTAGAAGACAGAGACCAATAAATATTTGAAAGGGATTTAACATTTGTGCACGTAGTACCTGCTTTGTGGAAATCTTCATCGCTGAAATAACAGTGGGTTCCTAGGGAAAAATAGAGTTAAAATATAAAATGAGTTATAAACATAAAAATTCTATTACAATACTATTTGCACAAGGTATAAACCCTGAAATTAAACTAGAAACTCCCTAGTAATAGTCTTTCTTGTTGTCTTTTTCAGTGCAATAATTTCTAGCTGTAAAGGAATTAGAATGCATGTACATATCTGGGTGCATCTTTGATTGATTGTAGATATTTAATTTTCCATTATTAATACAGTTTAATTGTCATCACTTTGTCACCAGTTCCACATCTTGAAATTGTCATCTACACTTAACACTAAAACTGCATTTCAAGAACTTCCCAGGTAATATGAAAATAAAAATGGCTATATGAAAATACATGGATACTATCTATTAAAGGTAATAATTGAAATAAGCAACTCATTTTAAGTATATTGAGGTGAAAACCCCATTCCTGTGAAATTTTATACATAAGAACAAGTTTTAATCCAAAATATAATCTTTTTAACTGCTCCACACTATCCACTTACAAAGAAGTTACATGCGTTTTCAGATGCATGCAACCAAAATGAGCAAGAGGATTGCATTCTGGAATATCCATTATTTAATCAACTGTTACAACTTCCAGGTCCAGGTTCTTAGATGGATTTTAATTTTAAAAGTGGTGTAATTAGTCAGTGTGCAACTCAATTCTGTTGAACTTCATTCCATCTTGAAATCTGCTATTGATGCTACATATCATACTTTTGGTTGTGTACATTAATGAAGCCCTTATTAAGCTTTTACACTTTTACAGTTTTCAACTTGCTTATCCTGAGAGAATTTGATATGGGTCAGCGGATGGTAAGCATGGACTTGCCTTTACAGAGGGGTTAATAGACCTTACATTAGAAAAAAATCAATTAAATGTAACATTTGAAAGAAAATTGAGCTCATTAGTTTGTTTGCTTAGCTGTTCAGAGAAATATTACACAAATGGGGTTTAAAGAGGCATTTGTTATCAATGTAACAGATATGAAAGACTTTGAGCTTTGTGGAATTTTAAATGAAAAGCATTGTACTCAGCACATTGCAGCTTAACATCAAAATATACTGTTCATGTATATGTATACTCTTTGCAATTAAAGAAAACTTACATTTGGATGAGGCACATGTAAAATCTGTTAGAAATTCCCTATTGAAAGATTCATATCTTATGCACACAAATTCTGCTTATTCCACTGAAATACATTAATGCACTCTTTAAGGCTTAAATACATACCTAAAGAGATAATTGAGCTTTCAAGTAAATCAGAACACCAAAATACTTTCATAAAATGAAAAAATACATATGTAAAGTAAAATTCCAAATTTGAATTTGCCATTAACTATTAATTCCATTTATTTTCCTTCTTTCACTTTCATACATTTCTGATCTCCTTTAGCTTGGCACTTCTACCTGTTTCAGGGAAGAGACTCAAATATTATCAACAATTTCCAAATGATCCTGCATTCATGTAATGACTTTTGCATGTATGAAGAAGACAAAAAAACTTGTCTCATTTTCTTCTCATAGTTTCTACTTTATCTTAATGTTATAAAGAAAAAAAAAGTACTCTAGATTTCTTAGATGGATTTTAATTTTAAAAGTGGCATAATTAGACAGTGTGGAACTCAATTCTGTGTAAATTTTATTCCATCTTGAAATCTGCTATTGATGCTTCACAGCATACTTTTGGTTGTGTACATTCTGTCTAGATTCCTGTCCTCAAAAAACCCCATGGATTGCAAGAACAGGGACACATATTTTTCAGAGGTATCTTGCATTCAGAGGTTTCTGAGCAAGACTGGTACCAGTAATGGCAGGAATGCCCATAAGAAGCTCTGTTTAGCTATCTTGTCTCTGCTCAGAAAAAAAAGGTGGAAGGATGGCAACGGAGTTTGATGAGGATGTGGTGGCTGGTCCCCTCTGGCAGGTCCAGGACATGGTCCCTGTTGGCACAGCTGGGGTTAAACCACACAACAAGAGGCTCCTGGAGCATGCCAGCAGCATCTTCCCACTGTCCTACCAACCTCATGCTCCTAGCCAGGGATCAACCCCCCACCCGCCTGGAGAAGGGGAAATGGTGCCATAAAACGGCACTGACAGAAGGGATAACGTGGGGAACATAAATGATTCCTTGTTGTGTACAAAACACAAGACATCCCTGGGGTCTGTCTGGGAAGTGTTTGAAAACCTTACTCATCGCTGCCTTGCAGAGCTGCCTGCGGGATGCTGTATTTTTTAGGTGGCTCAAACAGGAAAAATGGAGAAGAAAAGTACTAGAGTTAGGGGGTGTTTATGGTGCTTTGTGTTGAACCATGAAAATGAGACCCCAAAGTGACCTTTGAAAATACAAACACTTTGCTCCTTAGATTATTAAGCATAAGAAATCTGGGCAGATCACTATTTCACCTAAAGTATCTTCCTAGTTACAATATGCTGATAGTCTGAATAGTTTTGAGAGTTGATGCAATTATAAATTCGTATATTGCATATCTCTGTGGGAGAAAACAGACAGGCATTGTTCCCAGACCTGCACAGGTAGATATTTAACTCCAGCATGCAACAGCTCTAAGATTCAGAAATACTAATTTACTTTTTAAACCACTGAACAAGAGCCCAGAATGCCATTTCTTTTATCATTAACCTCCAGCTCGCACTGAAAGTTTTAAGGTTTATTTTGACTAGTGTCTGGGTCTCTAAATGACAAGCTAATTAGAGGGGTATGCCAGGCTATTCCTTGGCTAGACTGCAAGAAGTTGAGTTTGCAGCTGTCCACAGAGAAATCTACAACCTGACACTTGAAATTTAGCTGCACTTACCCGAAAGACTGTCATTTCTTCCAGCAAGACTTCCTCTAATTCGTGCCAAGTCTCCTTAGGAATTGAAACCACTTTAAGAACTGTTCCAATATCTTGAAAAGGGAAAAAAAAAAGGGGTTTCAGGTGCTTAAGATGAATACTTCTGCTTTGTAGCAGCCAGAATTTCTTGTAGTATATAATTATTTCACATACAAAGACTACGAAGCTACATATGTCTCAGCACTCATTCAAAAGAACTGCTATTTAAAATAACCTCAGAAAACAATGAATTTCAGTAGGACATTTAAGTATTTCAATTATCAAAATGCAACAAAGAAAATACCTGCTATTATAGTTATTAAGGAATAGACAGGACTGAAATACTATTTAAGTGACAGTACAAAATGACTGGGGAAGGAAATGCTCTAAATTTACCCAGGTGTGTTTTATAGTCCATTTTGAATATGATGTTTTTCTTTCTTAAAATGCATGTGAAGATACTGCAGTATGGATATAAGACCATCTGGACAAACATTCATAGACAGATGAAGCTGTTAGGTCTCTTAAGTACATGCAATCTTCCCCGGGTCAAACAAAGCACCTAAGATGTATAAGCCCCTTAAGGCATCTATATTTCTCTATGTGTAAAGTGCTGGTTCTTCACTGAGGGGTGAAAAGCATACAATTTGTGCCTTTTTGGTTTAGAAATAGGTGTGTACCAGCATTTTAATATTATATCAAATTACATTTTTTGAATTTTGCAACAAGCTTTAAAATGAACAAGGCCAGCACTTGAAATTCCAGAGTCACAGCCTTTGGTTTGGTGAACATGGTTGAGACTAAAGACCTTCTCTGTTATTCAGCTTCTGCATCTGTGATTTATTTCTTTGTTTCTATGAACACAATTTCCAGGAAACAACAAAAGCACAAAGAACCATTTCTAGGTTGGCACACATCACTGCAGGCTCTCTGAAATGGAAACAATCTGTATGCGACTTTTTTTTTAACCAGCCAAGTGTAGTGCCATGTAAATGTATCACAGGTAGAATAACTATGTCCCTAAGGACCCTTCATGTTGCACATCCTTACAGCTTTAATGGTTTAGGAAAACACAAGCCATTTTAAGTGCGTAAAATTCTCAAATAACTATAAAGGTTGACAGTCTTAAAACAAAAATTTAATCATCAATTACACAAAATCAGATATATATGCATTTTATATGTATATAGAGTTTGTGGGTGTTAGCTGAAATTTCTGAATAAAAAGATGACAACTCTACTTCTATATCTAAAATACACATAAAACTGAGACAAAGAGATCACATGCATTAGAAATGTTTTTATAGGGCAACTGACTTAAAAGCTATTGATTCAATAAGAAAATTCTGGTACTTAACTTCTTTACATGATTTTGTATTTAAATATTCTAGAAAACTTAGAATATCCTGTAGAACTGAGATTTTGCATTTTTTCCATCTGCTTCCCTTTTAGCAGATGTTGGTTTCTAGATATATAATTTTGGAATTTTAGAAAGAAGCAATTTCTTTTCCCCTGGAATTGTACATCATTGTTTTCTTTCATTAGCCACAAATTCATATATTCTTTTAAAAAACACAGACCAACAGTTATTTCTTAAAGCAACAATAAAGCAAAGCACATCTTCCTTTTTATTTAGGCATCTACATGTACAAATCAGGCTAGTAAAATATACTAGATAAGTGGGTTTGGGTTGGTTTTCATTATGGTCACGGCTACTAATTGACTATATTTAAAACAAGAAATATTGAGAATGATACAGAACAAATGCAATATAAACTTTAAAATACAAAGGAAAAAATCCACATTTCTACCACAGAGTAATTCAGAATAACAGATAATCTAACAGTAGTTATATTTGTAATTTAATTGATGAGTTAATTTCCTTAATTCTCCTGATAATATGATGACTGTGGCTTTGAGGATAATACATTTTATGGGTAAAAAACAGGGAACTCTGACATAATAAACGTAACAGTGTGGCAAAGTCTCACAACTCTATTGTGTGTTGGACTAGGACTGTCTTCAGTTGCAACCCATTAAATGTCATATTCCAGAAATAGAAATCTAGGGAGATGTTTCATAAAGCAGACTGAGTGGGCATTGAGCAGACACAAGTTTCCTATAATGTTGTTTCAACAAAAGGTCAGACTTTTAAGTGGCTCCTGCAACAATTACAGTTGCCTGATCTCAAGAAAGCCTCTGAGGTCAAAGATACACTGAGTTAATCACTGTGGAGACTCTGGTCAGGCCACAGGTACCAAAGTGGAGCTTTATCTGACTCCTACATCAAGTTTTTCAGAGTAGTATTTCAAACAATTTCACACAAATGGAATCAGGCGTCTCCTTTAGGATCAATAGGCTCTGCTTAGTAAGATAAGATTACTGTTATTAATTTGCTTTACTGACAGAGGTACTTTAACTGTGCCAAAGGATGCCAAACATTAGACAATCGGGATATGCATGAAATCCTGTTTTTTCTGATTACTTTCAAGCATGCTGATAGGGTTTTATTTTCACTGTGAAACACACTGGTACAATCAGAGTGGGAAAGAAACTGCTCAGCTCAAGATTTCCCCCACAGGAACGGAAAATGTGACCACACTGGATGGCTATTAATTATGTTGTGTTCAATTATCATCAGTTATTCAATGAAAAGGAAAAAAAGTATTTCTTCAACATACTGCAGTTCAGCAGCACATGGGAATAATGTAGATTGCTCTAACAGCAATGGGAAAATACTGAGAAATATTATCTAATCTGATGGGACAGACCTGCACAGAAAAACCCAGTCATGCCCCAGGGAGCATAATTCTGGCTTTGTCATAGGTTCAGATCACCAAGTGGGAAAATGGACTGTGACTAGAGTCCCTAATCTGCTCCCCAGTTAGTTCTTTGCTTGGGAAGAAGTAATACATGCTGATTGTGTATCTGTTTCTGATTCCTCTGACTCTGAGCAGCTGGCTCAGTGCAGCTCCCTGGCAGAGGGCAGGCAGGGCCTCAGTACTGCCTCTTTACCTTTCCCCTCACATGGAAGACACCTTTTCCTGATTCTGAAATCCACAATAAGGACAGTGAGCTCAGAGGAGCATGAAGCATCTTTTGTGCTCCAGCTCCAGGCATGGGTGTTTTAATGCCTGTTCTTGTCCCATGAGGGTATGACCTCCTGCTGGAAAAAGAATGGTTTCTATGGACAAAAGTAGTGTTTCAAAAATAATGGCACTCTGAACTTAGAAAGATGGAATTTTGGTGTTGAAATATCTTTTGGCAAGTGCAAGTAATAATGTTTCAACACTTTTCTTATAGTTTGTGGGCAGGGCCATCACCAGCATTGGATGGAATCCTGAGCATTTACCACACACCTGAATATTAGTGGTTTAGGAAGATCCTAAACTCCCAACTCAGAGGTAAAAATTATCATTTAGGTTCTTTTAGAGGGAGATCTTGCTTGACTGATTTACATAAGAACTTCTAGACATAATAATAACTAAATAACCAGTATATGCAATGGTAACTATCTAGAAGCTGTAGCTCAGTTTTAAGCAAATCTTCCTGCACTGTCTGAAACAGACAGGAACTTCTTTCTTACTTTTCCTCTTACTCTAACAGAAGTCTTGGAGAAAGTACAGTGAATCTCTGAAAGAACTTTTTGCTTTCCCTTGCAGAAACCAATGCATCTTTCTTAGCTCACAGGCCAAGCTTTGGAGAGTTAAATGCCACCTCTTTTGCTCAAGGAATATACTTAAATAAGTTCCTTATGTTTGTTCAGCGTCATACCATGTATGCCACTAATTTGTTTTCTGTGGGCCAAATCAGGTCATAGAGAACTTGTTGAAAGGCACCAAACACTGTGAATTGTAGATGACATTGAAGTCTCTAATGTGTGATGGAAAATATATATGTTGTGTAAAATCATATGAAAATATTTTCAATGTTTTATGCAAGAACAAAATGTAGCACTGGCATCTAATAACTCCATTTACAGCTTTGAAGTGCTTTAACCCTTCCTGCAGAGCTGTGTGTTCTGCAGTAAATGTTCTGAATTGTTATGCTTGCACTGTGCTTGGTACACAAAGCTTCATCAGCTCTTAGTTTACTCATAATACATTTCAGGCATCAACATGAAAGAGATCTTACATTTATTGCTTTGGAAATCTGACCCCAGGTTCAGAGTACCAGAACTGTATTTAAAGTATGTAAAAAGTTGGACTGTTAAAAGACAGACACAGAGGTATTTTTTTGGTCCAACACTGAAAAGAAGCAGTAGGGTTTTGGTTTGATTTAGTTTGGCTTCATGATGCTAATGTCTAATTACCAGTAACTATGTTCAGTAGAAGTTTAAAATACTTTTATTCAACATAACTGAAACATCAGCCAACTAATGTAAAAAAAATTCAGAGATGAAGAAACAGATCCAGTTGCTACTCAGCACAGTTTTGAAACCACTGAATTCAGGAAAATGCATGTCAGCTAATTTTTGGACGCCCTTTCTTATCATTACCTTTCCGGAAAAAATGTTTTTTCTGAGTGCATATTTACACTTCTCTAAGGTGCCCAAGCTGTGTGATTCTGCAAATGCTTTAGAAAGAATATCATCTTTCTATTTGAATACCAGCTCTTCTGAAAACACTCCATTTCTGTCAGGTATCTTCATCTTAAGCAAAATGATGCACCCTCTTGGCTGAAGGGCTGAGCATCTTAAGGCAATACTTGAAAGGCACAAAAGGCTTTTACCATAGCTGGATATGTGCCTCATTCACATTAATACTTTTTATGCTGCACTTCAAAATGGGTACCTCAAACCTCTCATTTTAATACTAGATTATAATTAGAAAGGCAAGACATTTCTAATAAAAATCCCTAATAGGAGTAGTTGGAAAAAGGGTGGTTTGATCTTAATCCAGTTGGCAAAGCTCCTAAAGAATTATGCCGTGCAGGCTACGGCCTGAACCTGTAACAGTGAATGTTTGTAACAAAGACCTCCCCACAAACACAGTTTTGGGTCCTGCCCTGAATTTTCACAGGTCTACACTGTTCTTCAGTCAATGTTCTGTCTTTCAGAGTATGAATTTTTATCTCCTCTAGGTTTCCATCAATCCTGGAGGAGCATACAGTGTAGATTCAAGACCTCTCACCTGTGCCAATGAACATCACATCATATTGGCCATCCTCTGCATCGACTCGATCGACCACGATCTGTGTGAACTGGTAATCCACGTCTGTTTTAATCATGATTGGACGGTTGTTGATGGGGAATACTGGGTTGTACATGGCGGGATGACTTCTGGCAAATGTGATAACTTCATCAGGAAGGTCCTTGGTAGAATCAAAACCTCCGAATGTTTTACTGGGACACTAGGAAAAAAAAAAAAGGAAATGTTTAACATTTTATTAATTTATCATCCCATCTATGACAGTCTGTAATTAAATATGTCAGGGAATCTGAGTGTTTTGTGACAGACAGCGAAAGTTGATTCTGTCACTCATAGTCTCTATTTTTCAATTTATTTTGGATTTAAACCAATATGGTTAACAGAATGCAAATGATCCTCATCCATCACTTCTCTTATTCCTTTTCAGTGCAAAAGGCTTTTAAGTCCACTTGTGATTAGCATTAGTCTTTAATTGTCAGAAGGAAGAAATCCTGAAATATCTAAATCATTCGACACAAGGCAAGCAATTCAGTATTTGGTTATGTATACAACACAAAATTAATTAATTATGCCATCATCTTTGTTTCAAAGTATTGTCTTCAGAGGTTGACTGGAAGTCCAAATTGCTACGTGAGGAACTAAATCCTTAAATCCTGGGACAATGCCCTGTTCTACTGACTTTTCAAACCCCTGCTTGTCTCAACAACTCTGTCTTCCATGTAATCCCGATGATGTGGATCCTGTTACATTAAATCAAATCTAGTGAGTCATGTCTTAAATGTATTTTTTTCTCCCTTCTGATTTTAAAGAAAGCCTTCTGTGAGTGTTACTCATCATACAATCCATGTGAACTCTTAGGTGAGAGATCTCATTAAGGAACTCCAGTAACTCCTCCCTGTGACAGAACAGCTGGTGTCCCATAGGGATGAATCTGGTCCCATGATGTAAGACAGAAAAGAGTCACTTTTCCCTTGTGTATACCCAGGTGTGGGCCAGACAGTTTTGCCTCTCATCTGTGAGAACTACAGGGCTCTACTTTTCACATTTAGCTTATGTTCTCCCACTGTAAGCAGAAACCAGAGGCTGGAAAGGAAAGGAGAGGTAAGACCATGGTGCTGGTAGCCACAAAAGTATTCCCCCACTTTCAGCTATTACATGGCAGTCTCCCACCAGGAGACTCAAGAACTGTGGCTGATCACCACCATTTGCCCTCATCTCTTCTGTAGAACTGGTAAGTATTTTATGAACAGTTAGCTGTAACACTAACATAAGCATTAGCAGTATATTAGTACTGTTGAATGGGAGAAGAAAACGAGACACAATGGCACCAGGCCAAAGATACTTGTCAAAGACCTTGGTGACCCCAACTGCTGATCTGTTCAGATAACTCTTGAAGACATATAAAACACTGAATCCCAGCTGAAATTAATTATTTTGCAGTATTTGAACTTCAAATATAAACAACTGGTGTTAAAATGCCTGAGATAATTTGCCCTTTATATCCAGGTATAAAATACCTTCCAATTAAATTAAAAACCTAGCGGAGAAGATCTTATTAAGCAAGAATACAGACCTTGCAGGATGCTCAACAGAAGAATCAATTGTCTTTGCTATCACCTTGATCCAAATTATTAATAATTCAACAGAAATGAAATTTAAAAATCAATGTCAAAAAGAGTAGTTGCTGTACTCAGCAAAGGGACGCTTCCAGCATGGACATATAAAGTGTAAATTGTCCTTTGCTGGCATAGTTGTTAGTGAGCAAATTCCTGTATTCTGTTTGTATGGAACGGAAGAGAGGAGGGAAGAAGAATATTTGATTAAGGCATGTGGAGCAGACAAAGCAGAAAGCAAATTAGCTATCTATTTTATTTTTTCAAGATTTTTTAAACTTTTTCTTCTTATTATATATTCTTGCTCTTTTGTACAAAAATATTATGAAGAGAAAATCAGATGAACTTTTCATGATTATTGGCCAAAACATTGTCCCAAAAATGGTGTTTCAAGTGCTACACTTAAATTTTAAGTTTGCTTTACATCTCAATTAGTATTCTAACTACAGTTCAATACTAATTACTTGGATTAATTAGATAACAATTAATTAGATAATAGCTGTGAAGTACCCTATGTATAAAAACCACTACACATGAACTAAGTATTGTTAATTGCAGCTGGGCAAACACTGAAAAAAATACTAAATGAACATTCATTTCAATTTTAGGCAAATGAATTTCAGCTGTGTTTCAAGTGCTTGAATATTTACTTTCTGGCTCATTTTCTAACAAAGAATTTTTCTTGCAGCAATATGAAACAAGCTCCCAAGGGAAGTGGTCACAGCACCAAGAGTGCCAGAGCTCAGGAAGCATTTGGACAATGCTCTCAAGCACATGGTGTAATTCTTGGGGCTGTTCTGTTCAGAGCCAGGAGTTGGATTCAGTGACCCTTGTGGTTCCCTTCCAACTCAGGATATTCTATCATTCTATGGACCAAGATATACTTTGCACAGAAAACTCATAAAATTAGAATTAGAGTCATAATTCTGTGTGTTTGAATAAGACTCTGAATTCTGAGACCCCTATTACTCCTTGGATCCCCTGCTTTTCTGAGAATAAAAAAATTACTGTAACCCTGCGTCTTTACATGTGAAGTTTAAAATGCATTAGCAGGACTAGGCCCAGTATGGAATCCAACAGAACAAATCAGTATCTACGTTTTGGTAGAAGAAAAAGCTCTTTGGTCGTAACTCTTGGTGCCATGAAGCAGAGGAAACCTGAGCACTGTAGCTGAATTCACAGTAAGTGAGATAGGAATTCAGGATGAGGTACCTGAGTTAAGATGAGGCATACACAAAAGTCCTCCCTCCTCTCCCAGATACTTTAAAAAAGTTAAAAAAAAAGAAAAAAAAGGAAGAATGAAAACCAAGTTGTGTACATCTTACAGGAAAAAACCTGGCAATTTCTTTGTTGCATGTGAAGCTGATGTAGAATTGTTTACAAAGCTTTCTGGTTTTTCAAAAACCATTTACTTTCCTTTTCTTTTACTCATACTGGGCAAACCACCAGATGCTCAAGAAGTTTACTGGCACCTCACCTATTAAATTCCTGAGATAATTCAGCACTGTTTAACTGCAGTGCAATCTGGAAATGAATTACTCTGAGAAGATCAGGTTTTTTTTCTCACATCTCTTCTGCATTTCTTGGAAAAGGAGAGTCCAAAGGTCTGACATCTGAAGAACTTCAAAAATATTTTTCTTCTTTATTCTCAACAGATCTTCAAATCATTGAAAACACACACAACTTCATCACTTTATAAACAAAAAGCTTCTTTCCAGTCTGAAATGCACCTTATTTTAAAATTCAGTTTTATCCTATTAATACAACAGAATTATTTTGGCAACTCTGAGGGCACTCCTCTTTTTTCAAAGTGGCAGAACCTAGGATTAGTCACTGGCATTGTGCTAGGAAAAACTGATGGCTTCAGCCACTCTAACAACATTTACAGTGGCATGACCTCCTGCACAACATCTGTGGGGCTAAGCAGACCTGTAAAATTTGGGATCAAATTTTGTATTTTATATTATATTTGCCTTTAGGCAAGAAAACAGCTTACAGTGGAATCTGAACATCTTTGCACTTTGTGAATCTTAGTAAAAGCATTTTATAATGAAATTGTAAAGGTAAACTCCATTCTGACAGGGTAGCCAGAAACAAAATATCTGTAACCTAACTGCACTTCCTTACTTTGACAAAGGCTCTGGTGTCTTAGTTCCACTAAGTCATCACTTAAGGGCTGGGTTCTGGTCCTTGTTTTTCTGCTTATTCTGGGGAAGTTGATCAAGGTATTCTTGTCTCATATGCAACTCAGATCAAGACCCTCAGAGAAGTCTTGGAGTAACCCCCAGGCAGAGCTGAGGCCAGAACTGTGTCTCAGGACACAGAGCTGCCAGTCTCAAGAGCAAATATTTGAGTTGTGCATTTAGAATCTCAACAGAGCTGCATCTGATCTCTGCAGAGGAATGAATGCAACGGAGCCTGTATGCAGTACTCAGCTCTTTCTTCATCTCAATCTATTTCTGTAACAGAAACATTCTTCTTTGTCCATAGTTCTACATAGTATCTAGTATCTGGTTTTGTTCAGAAAGGTTAATTGATACTGGAATCAAACAGGAGTATAAAGAAACAGAGTAATGAACACTAAGTATATTAAACTGAAAAGGTGAGAATAGCTATACAAGAAATACCAAAAATATCTACTCATTCACATTTTCTACAGAGTTGTAAAACAAGAGAACTTAAAAAAAACCCCAACTCCCCCAATATAACAGAATTAACTGTCATAATTGGAAAAAAAAAGATTCACCATCAGATGAGAAATGAAACCTCTTTTATGCTGCAGAGCTCATATTTTAACTCTGGAAAAAATTAGAAATTCCTTCAGTTGCAGCAAAGGAGTGAGGAGTGCTGAGGAATCCAGCTGTCAGGGAGCCACTGTTTTCTTTTACTTAGGAAGTAATTTTCATTAGCTGAGCGTATATATCAGCTGAAAGATCAGATTTGAAAGAACAATTTCAAACATACCAGAGAAAAGTAGAAAATATGATGAACTAAAGAAGCAAGGTTATTCCTGCTTTCTTTTGCGCCTTATATTTAAGAAGACTTTTAAAGGAATGTTGTAGGCATATATATTATTTACACATATACATTTATATATATACATGTGCACATATATATGTAATCTTCTGCAATGACATTTCTCAACACAAATGGGCCAAGCTGACTTATACAAGCTAAGGAGTGAGCCCAATGTATACAATTAATGCTTGTTTCATAAATGTCCCATCTTCTTAGACTACTGGAAATTTCAGAGGCAGTTAAATATTTTTAGAATGTGATGATATCAGTTGAAATATGGATGTCTTATATAGATTGATATTTTAGTCACTTATAAACTAGAAACACAGAATCAGGTAAAACAGTAATTTTAAAAAATTCCCGGTGGAAGTTAGAAACTATTGTAGTCATTCTATCATCTATTGCAGAAATATGTTTCACTGTCCTAGATTTAATGTCGACTGAAAGTTCCTAACAGTGAGGCAAATCCTCTCTTTTCCATTCATTCTCAATAAGAATGGCTCAGCCAATATTTGGAAAAAAACAAATTCCAAGGAAAGGATAATGCAATATAATTTATGAAACACTTGACTTCCAGTAAAATTCTCCAGCCATTACCAAAACTCCTTTTGAAGTTGTTAATATGAATGCCAAAATTAAAATCCAAGTGAAGTTGTTACTGCAGTTTCATATGTTACAAGAAAATCAGTACATTCTGGACCTGGAGGAACTGTTAGTTTTCCCTTCTGCCACTCTATCCATTTCGTTATCTGTGTCAGTTTCTTCCCTGGATCTCAGCTCAAGGACCACATAAGGTGTGAAAACATTTTCCCCAGTTTTGCCAGTTCAGATTTCTTAGGTACTTACAGTTCCTGGCCGTGGATATGGCACTCGCCCTTGGTAGGGAACCCACTGGTAGTTGGGGCCATCTCGGTGGGCGTAGGGACCAAGAAATACCCTCCTCACATCAGTCATGCTGTACATACACACTGCTGATCCCTTGAAGATGTTACTGAAAATGAGGGGAGAAGAAATCAAATCAGTTTCTTTAAATTATCTGTCGATTTAATCAAGCGCTAGAGCTATGGGAATAGCAGCTTGATGCTTTTTAATTTATTGCACGTGCTGATTATCAAACCTCTGACATGCTCTCAGAGCAATCCTCACTCACCTCATGTGAAAGTTCAGCAAAACTGATACGATCTCCCAGACATTTTCCTAAGCAGATGGCTGCTATTTCACTATTTAAAACATCTTGTCCCCAGAAGGCCAAAGCCCAAATTTGAGTAAATTTCAGTAAGGCTTTCCCTAGAGAACTATTAAATTCTTTCCTACACTCCACATTTTTCTATTTTTTTTTAGCAGTCTCTTCCATCACTTGGGCAGCACAAGTACAAACTTCAGTGCTGTTTCGTAACCTAATATTTTTTACAGAAGACAGTAAGGACTTGTAAATCTCCCTCTTCTATGCCTGGTATCACTAGAAGCATTCTTTCTGTTTAGAAACTAAAAACTTGCTTCCTTCACAGATAAATGTAGCAATACAACCAGTCCTGCAAACCTTCCTCAGGCCAAAGCTACAAGAATACTTTGTTCTTGGTGAAAGCACAATGAAACAAAAAACATTCAAGTCACAGTTATATGTGATTGAATAACAGAACTTTTGAAAGATCATTAGGCCTTCCAGATTTCAGTAATATTTTTTACTAATATCTCCTTGACTAGCCAATTTCTCACTCCACAGATTTTCTATTTTACACTGCCCCCAAACAAGTTTATTTATGCTTGCGTTCTTTTTCCAAAATCTGTGTGGAAAGGGCTACAAATGCTGACTCCTGCTATAAAAAGCCAATTCAACGGCAAGAACAGCCTGAGAAACTGATAGTCTTTGTGTTTGCTAGCTTCAGGGTGATGATGTACATTGCTCATAAGAAAGAAACCTAATTCATTACTTCTTACTGACATTGACTTCTCAGTTCAAAGGTTAAGAAAATTTTGTGTTTTTTAAAAACACTTTTAACAAAGAGACCTCTTTAAAACAAGCAGCCACCCAAGTTTCCATGCAAGTAAAATGATATGCTCTGTACCTGGAAGTTGTGAACACTCCATAGACTATTGGATTTTTAGGGTCTTTTGAGTTCATTAGGAACACATCCTCTGTAATGATAACAAGGAAAAGAAAAGAAAATTAGGTTAAACTCATACAGGTAATACCTGAAGACATTTCTATATTCCAGCCATTTCTGCCACTTACGTAGTTCATCAAAGTGTGTGTCAATGCCATTGGGTCCTGGTACAGAACAAATCAGACGTGCTTTGAGGAAAGTTGTCCATTTGTTAACAAGGCTCCTGTGTCCACCAAAGTCATTCTAATAACAGAAGTATTTTGCATTAATATTTATCAACAGTCTTCATTTGAAGTATCAACAGGATACAGAGAAAATACAGTAAATAAGACGACATTTATAGAAAACAAGAGAGAAGAATTCATCCTCTACGTACAAAAGCAATATTATGTTTCAAAGACACAAAATATGAATTATTTTTATTTTACATTGATTGTGTTGTATTTCATATAGTACATAATTTTAAAACCAAAACCCTCAAATCTCTTTATATACCTTTATACATATATAACACTGGGAAAAAATAAATGGGCAGAATATCTTTCTCCAAAGCTCCCAGTCTGCCATGTCCTGGAAAAGCTCAGAGTGTTTTTTATGCTTGACTGGGTAGCAACAAAGTAGAAATTAAACTTGTAATGGAACAAAGTAGATAAAAATGCCAGAACAGTGGGATCAGTTGTACAGCCACAAAATGTAGAAACAAAGGGCCCCAAGGACTTCATACTTGTGGGGTAATTGGTTTAAAAGTAGGAGCCTCTGAATTCAAGGAGGTAAACTGGAGTTGTGCTTATAGATTAACAGAAAATTTTACTGTAAACACCGCAGTTGCCAATATAACAACATTTTTCAATATAATTTCATTAGCAGAAATGTTTTTGAAAGTCTGTCAGAAAACCATCTGGACATTTTTCAGTGTGGACAAATGATTCATCTTGCAGTCACTAAGGGTCTTTGGAATGGCTGCCCATTTCTACAGCTAACCTTAAACAATTATTTTGCTGTATCTTCCTTTGCCTCTGTTTTAAGGTTTTCACTAATGTGGGAGTGGAAAGGTATCAACACTTAAAAGGCAAGTTCTTCAAATATTTTTGGCCTACCTGGAAGTGTCACATTTCCTGTAAAAGACCTTTTGCAGACATTTTCTAAGCCTCAGAAGGTACCTATGACTTTTTAAACCAAACATCGTAGTTTGTGAAGTTTCCCCCCAAAAAAAGAATTGAATAGTATTTATTTCTGTTTGTCATCCCCACAATATTTTTCTCTTGGGATGATCCCCGCCTTAGTACAATGCCAATGTTAATACTGAATAGTTCACAGGCAAGAAAACCCAGTTTCTAAAATTGCTTACAAGTGCATTCATTATCACACCAAGAAGTCATCATCTTACCTTGCAGATCTGCCCTATTCTGGCATGAGTGGCTTTTCCAGTGTGCTCTCCATCAATTGCATTTTCACGGAAGAAGAAGTAGATTTTGTCATCTTCTGGATTGTCGCTCTCTGGTATCAGGTGAGCACTGACAAATCTGGGATCTGAGAAGACAATGCCATTGTGAACGTTACTACTCCACAAACTGGATCATTTCTCTTCCTTACATAAATGAACTGTCATTTTTCTTCCGAAGACCCAATCATTGCATCCCATGGCAAATATTTCTATATTAGGTACATCATCACCTGTTAATATGTGACAGCTATTCCTCATACCTTTAATACAGAGAGCTGTTTGCTACAGGTATTTAATGAACAAATCTTAACTTTATTATTGGAGCAATTAAATGCTTATGAAATCTCTTTACAAATGTTTGTATAACATTACAGCATAGTTTCATAATTTCATGTATTTATTACTGACGTTTTTCTTGTTCTTTGGATGTCTGGACTTTGGTTAGTCTTTCTGTATAAGTCACAATTAAAATGAAAGAATTATGGAGACAAATGCAAAGTTCTCATTTTAGCAATTAAAAAAAATTACACCTAGAAAATTGTTAGTGCGTTACTGTTAAAAAAAGTTAAGTTGAAAAACACATTTTGATTGATACTACTTCCACATGATACCCCAAATTCCACAAATTTTTGTCTTTTTTTCAGAAGAGAAATATATTTTAGAATTTCTCCTCAAGCTGTCGAAATACTTTCTTTTGTCATTTTTGTAAAGGATTATTTTTACATACATAAACTTTATTTCTTAACATTTCGAGTGACAACTTCATTTGGTGGTAAAAAAGATACATCAACAAAAGAAAATACATATAATGTGGACATACTGATGGGTTACATAAAAAATACTGTAAAGAAGTTTTGGGAGAGAGAATTTTATAGAATTCACATCAATAAATTCATACCAGTGGCGCATCTGGCTCATCTCTGTATTTTACAGAGATACTTCAGCTGGTATCTTTCACTATATTTGGAAAAAGAAGGCATATCCAACAGATTTACCAATCTGTTTTATAACCATTCTACATGCTGCTGGGATAATTAACTGTGAACTATATTTAACTACTCAGAGTCCTGTTCCTATGTGAAATTGTAAGCTATTTTAGTGCCTGTATTAACATCTTTTCAGTGTATGTTTATTGCTATATAGTCATGGAAATAATGAACTTTTCTGTTTTGCCAGTTTGCACTAGCTGGCCTGTGCAACCCACTGCCTTATCAAGGATGGCAGTGTTCTTAAGCAACATATTTTGATAGGTTATGCACATAGAAGTGTTAGATGTTTCTATTATATGAGTATACCCAGCATAATTTTGTGTGCATGTGTGTGTATTATCATGTACTCTGTGTGTGTATATAGGTATATATTCACATGTACTTGTGTGTGTAGGTACATACATGTATACATATATATACATATATATATATAAATAAAAGTACAGAAGGATGACCCTACTGGCTTAGACCAAAGTTTACTTAGATCAATACACAACCTCCAAGATTGTCCAGAAGTAATTATTCAAGACAAGAAAGAATATGGTGATTACAAATAATATTCTCCAAGAATAAAGCCCCTTTCTTCAATTGTTTTCAGTGTAGCTGATTCCCTGAGCTTTGTTGCTTCTGTGCCCTTAGTTAACTCTCAGCAGACTTCCAATCCAGTTATATGTCTAGCTTCTTCTTGAGCCCATGGAAATTTCCAGAATTCAGCACACCCTTTTGGAATTGGTTCCTCACCTACACAATGTAATGAACTAAAATTTACTTCTGATTTTGTGTAACATTGATCTTAATAACTTCATTTGGTTCCTCTCAATTCCTGTATTGGAAAAATGCTCAGTGATCTAGATGTGGATAAACTATGCTCTTTAACAAGGGCTGGAGCAATTCTCTTGGTTGAATTCTCAGTTTATGTTTTGTTTGTTTGTTTGTTTGTTTGTTTGTTTGTTTTTTCTATTAATTCTTAACAGTTAATATGGATTTGACAGCTCCTAAACAGTAATCTGAAATTGCCATGGAATTCACGTGCTATAACCCCAGAACTTCACTCTTGTGGTGGTGCTCTGTCCATAGCCTATTCTTTAATATGTGTAGATAGACATGCTTTCCTCATAGTTTTCCTCATGGTTTATCACTACATCGTTCATCAAGAATAATTTAATTTGTCATTTGATTGCTTAGCTACCCAGTTGCATAAGATCCTTTTGTGATCCTTCACAGTCTTCCTTTGTCTCACTATGCTGAATAACATGTGAAAAAACCAACCTCTCATTCAACCTCTTTTTCAGGTTATTTATGAATGTGTTGAACAACACAGGCCACAAAACAGATCTCTGTGAAACTGTGTCTCCCACCTATTGTCTCTTAAAATAAACACTTTTAGACATCTGAGAACATGAAAAATCTGAGATCTTAAGCTCTACACCCCAAACCCCAGTAATGTAAGCTATTAAATGTCCTTTCTTTCTAGTGTGCATTTAATAGCCTTCGAGTTACACTGACACCAGACCCAAGATAAATAATATCTCGACTATTTTTTATATGATATACTAGGGCTTTGCATGCGACTTGAATCTCAAGAAACAAGGGATACAGCTTGAAAATTTCTACACTGCAGTCTGGGGAAGGATCCATCAGAGAAAGAGGATACCCATTAGAAGACACTGTTCTTGGCTACTGGATCTGGAGAACCTCTTTTCTGAATATGTTGTTTTTACATCCTTAAGGACTTAGTGAAAAAGAGTAAAAAATAATATTCAACCAAAATCTAAACACATTCCCAAATGGTTGAATGATTTGTTTCTAGTGCAATGGGTTTTGTAAATCACAAGATATCAAGTTCTAAAATAAATCACTATATTATCAGGCATCAAAAATCTAACTTTACATTGGCATATGAAGATACTGTGGGGAGTCCCATTTGAGTCAAAAATGTTGCTGATATAGCACCAGTTATATAAACTTGCCCTCGGTTAGCATATTATTATTCTTTTCTTTCCCTCTCATAATTTTGCAAGTGAACCAGAAATAGTAAGACAGATTAGTATTAAAGCAGAACTGACACAACAATGATAGAAAAATAGTTGAATAAATTGAAAATATATTTCAAATGATTCTGTCAGAGTGATAACAGAGAAGAGGGTTGTGAGGCAGGCAGATAAAATTAATGCCACAGTTAGAGCACATGTGAGTATGCTTTGCATACACTTTTTACCAGTGCTCATCTGAGATGCATTCAGATTTTCAATGAGTGATTAATAATCCTAACTACATCCCTCCAAATGAAGTAGTCACACAACCTCATATTAGAAACACGTCCATTGTACATCATGGAACAGCTTTTCTTGAACAACACTTCTCACTGAGCACACCTCGGATTGTTTTGCCATCTAGTTAAATCGATATGTTCTAGTCAATAAAAGAGTGGTTCTTCATGTTATAGGGGCCTTACTCTTGTTACCTGATGGTGCTTGGGTTTTTCCCCTCTTCCATCTAACAGATCTATGTCTATGCAGTGAACCAAATAAACAAAGAGCAGGCTACATGTGTTCTGTTGCATATAGAAATAGATTAATTTCTGTTCAGAATGAATGTAACGGTTACAGAAACAACATCACGATACCATGTGTGGGGATAGGGAGAGAAAAGTGGGTGATAATTTCATGGGTTATAAAGCTAAGAAGCAGTGATCTGTAGTGTGTTTTTTATTGTTTCACTAGCACAGGGGCTGTTTGACTTGCCTGAGGCTTGATGCAGACTTGCATTCAACCCCAGGGCTTCAGACCATGCTCACTAGTGGCTGCTGAGGGTCCTGATGAATCAATCAGCCAGATGGCCAGCAGTCACGCAACACAGCCCTCTCCATGGACTGCACAGCACTTTTTTATTGCTCTTCTTTGAGGATTGGAAGGGAGATATCCACAGATGAGGGAATTAGGGACTTCTCCTTGACTCTCCTAGTTGCTCACCCATGCAGCAGAAGAAAGAATGTCATCCATGAATGTGTATGTTCAAGTATTGAGACTGCCCTGCCTTACCCTGCAAATTTAAAGAGGTTTGGTATCAAGGGGTCCCCCATGGGAAGTTTAAAATAATTCAGTCAGGGTTGACCTATTTCATACGTTCAACACAACACAGCCACAAAAGAAATGCTGGAAGGAACTTCAAGCAAGTTTTACTGAATGGGAAGGAGGACTTTGATCCAAACCCACCACTAACAATTGCAAAAGTCAGTGCACTGCAGCTATTGGGGGTAGATGGAATGACTTCAAATTTCTGAGTATGAATTATGGAGTATTCTGCAACCCTAAAACTGCCTCCAATCCACGTAGCCCTCAGAAATGCTGTTACAACAGTTCAACACTTTCTTGTTTGAAAGCAGTCTCCCATTGGCTAGAAGTCCAGAAAGCTTGTTTTGGGAAAATGGATGTAAGAAATAATTTGACAGCAAATATTTTGCAATGATTCATTGCTTTTAAAGAACACAGGCAGACAATGTGGAAGACTGCTTTAAAAAACAGCATACATCAAACAAACATTTCTGAAACGTGTTTAAGCATGATCAAAGGAGAAACAAAGCCACAGCATAAACATGATCAAAATAAAATTACAGCTAAAAACACTTCTCTGATCTTGCAGCCAAAGAGAACAAGGCTAAAAATAAAAATTTAGATATTTATTTAAAACAATCAGCCTTTAAGAAGCAAATTATTAAAGTCCACACCTTTTTCAGTCTCCTTTTTCCAGTTGTCTTGGCTGTGGTGCTACTTCTCAGATCCCACACGACACCTTTGTACACCGCTTTGTGTGCCCTCCTGCAATTACCAGCTCTGCAGACATTTCACTGGCAGCAGCCCATTAAACTGTCCTTCCTGAGAAATCTGGCTCTTTATGAAAACGACACCTTGGTCCAGCTGCTTTTATGATTTATTTGCCATTGTTTGCTTATTTAAGTAATGGAAACATGTTTTGCCTGTCTCAGCATTTCAGGTTGAGGAAAAGCAAAGGTAAATCGATCTGCACCGGTTCTTTAACAAATGTTACTCTTTAGCAACAACAACCACACAAATACACACACACACCCAAGAGCAAGAAACAATAAAAGTCAGAAATTGGCTTTCTAAGTGAATTATATTAGCATTTTAATGAAGATCTATAAACTTGAAGGCACAGAAATTACCTTTAGCTGTCAAGATTGAATAAGCTGAAGGAACAGAAGCTGGGGTCATCTCTTCATCACTTGACAGGAGCCAAAGGGCAGTTCTCTTAGGAAATGTTTTGTAAAGAGTTTGAACTGGATGCCCCTATTATTGTATATTTATGGTCAAAATGACTAATTTATCAGTTCACAGCAAGAAAATTTTAGGAAACTAGGGAAATTTTATGCTCAGTAAAACTGCAATTGCTGTAATTTAATGAAATGTACTGGAGGGTGACTGGGACCCTGAGGAGACGAAGACTAGAGATGAAATTAAAAATTTAACAACAACAAAAATAGATGGCTACTCAAGACTTCATAACCATGTACAGCACCCGTCCACTGAGACCCAGCACAGAGAGCCAAACACTGTCCTCACAAAATCTGGACTTGCCCTCACCGTGAGCCCTACTACCCACAGAGAGGAGACTTGCAGCTCCAGTCACAAATGTGCAGAGCAGAGCTTCTGCCTCATCAAGGTCACCAGAGGACAAAGCTGTCAATATGTGGTGATGAGAGAGCTAAGATGGTTTGTGGTTTTACACACTCGAATGTAGTTTACAAAACACCACAGCTTTTAGCGGTGTTCTTTCAAAGTCCATTCATTTAAATTCCTCAACTTTCACATTCCTCTTGCTGCTGTTGACTCAGGCAAATGCAGCAGAGCTCTTATGGATTCACTACTTCCAGAAGCTCCTCAAAAACACGGATGGCATCAGACCACATCCTCAAAGCAGGAGCGCTGTTTGCACAAGGGATAACTTGTGGCTATTATGGAGCTAATATGAGGGTTTTGTGGTAACTTATTGTCAGATGCTAACATAGAAAGCACAGACCACAGAGTAGAGATGTCATTTAAAGATGCTGTTTACAAAGCCAGGAGGATGTGTGGCATGCAGACCATGCATGATCAAGCTGTCAGCAGCTATCACAAGGTAAGAAGCTCTATGGTCCCTCACTGATTTTGCAATGGAAATTCCCATCAGAAAGATTTTTAAAGTCTGATGATATCAAGCATCTTATCTTTGAGTCAAGATGATCTTAGAGTAGTGCATTAGTTATGTCAGCTAGTTTTGCCTTCTTAAAAGTGATATCCTGTTTTTTATCAATATTTCAAAGATTAGTAAAGGCAATTTTTGTGAGACGGATTATAAAACATGCTAATAAGTGTAAGGTTTAACTAAGGCTTCTTTTAATTTCAACAGTGTACTTTCAAAAAAAAAAAATATTCCAAACTCTTTTCATAATGTAAAAAAAATAACAACCTCAAACGAGCAAACCCTTCCTCTGCAGAATCCAACTGCTATGCTTCAGTGGTGACTTGTGTGACATAAAGAGATTACAGACTTTCAAGGATGAAAGGTACCAAAAGTAGCAACAACACATCACTCTTCTGTCATTTCAATGCATGGGTGCAGCAGCAATGTAACACACAAAAGACGTGCATTAAAAAAGACACACCATATTTTTACACATGTAAATTCTTCAACGTTTCAATGGTACACATACAGCAACAGGAGCCCTTGTGGCTTTTACAGTGGCTCGACCATAAGTGTCATCCATGCACCATTCTCATTGTGAGAGACGATAAAACTGAATTTACATTATGGGTTTTTTTAAGGAATTACTGATCTGTATTTGAGGCAAAAGCAAAAAAGGGCAAGTGTGCTGTAACATCCTAAAGCATTCAGGCTGCATGCTGGGGGCAGCTAGCAGAAGTGAAAACTTGGAAGTCCAGGATGGGGACTGAGCCATGGGTGCCCTCCCAGGGGCTGGCAGTGATGCAGGGTCAAATGACAGTAAGAGGAGCACAGCCTTAGTTTGGGGTGCTCAGCACTTCTAGAGTAGTGTAAATGAGTCCCTGAGCACCTGCCAAGATAATGCCACCACCCCAAGAACCCTCATCTCCTCTGCCTTAGAGGCATAATTCAGCATGAACTTATCTTGGGAATAACATTTTAGCTCCCACAGGAAACAGAAGGGAGAAAATGTTGATCTCTGATGCAATTATCAGTTTCTGAAGCCTTTGTTCTAAGGAGACAACAATAGTTTTGATTCCCTGTTAGAGAGTAATTATATGGTGAAGAAATGTGAATACAGAAGTTCAATAAAATTATAGCTTAATGCTCAATATAAATTAGATTTCTCACAAAACAATGCTTATGATCTATCCACCCTATTTAATTTAAAGGAGGTGATTATTATCTCCTTACATCACAACAAGCAAAATTAACACCTCTTTTCCATTACTGACTGTATTTTAAGGTTGTTGCATATCTATCAACACAATTAATTTTGAAGTTATTTACTTGTCCCTCAGAGAGAGTAATTGGGCAACTGAGAAAACTAGTGTCCATCACAGAACAGAAAGTGAGGCTTGCAGCACATTGTCTCCATTTAGGAATACTTTAATCTCAATTTTCTGTATTTCTTAAAGGTAATGAGAGTTCCAGCTAAGACCCCGTTTCTTCCTCTCTCAGTCCTTTATCTGAAGTTTTTGACATTGATGTTTGGAAATAAAAACACTAGAAAGCCCGTGCCTTAACTGTGTAACCTGCATCTTTAGAGCTCTGGATGAGTGACAAGAACTAAATGCCAGAGTCTTTATGCTAAGAAGTGATGTATTAGGGGAGGAAGTGGAGCGTGGAGGCACTGAAGACAAAAGATGTTTCTGATTTGGGGTGTTACAGACTTTTGGCACATAGAGCCATGCTACAGGCCTGCCTTTTGTAAGCTCTGAAGATTCACAGGTGGAGCACAAGTCCCTGGAGATGCCGAAGCAGTTTATGGCAGTTGATCCTAGAAGTCAGAAACCAAAACCTGTTCCTCTCCATTAATGTGATTTTCTCAGGCCTTTCTGAATGCTGAGAGATGTGTGTTTATGTCTTGGTGGAATATTCTTCCTCTTAGCCACCTGGAAATTAAGGATACAAGGTGTCCTGAAGGCTGAGGGAACATGCTGTAGCCAAACTCCTGACACAGAACTTTGCAGGAGGCAAATACCTGGCTGAGTGTGAGGAATAGCTGGGGATTAGCATGGCAAACATATTCCAGTGAAGGGAAAATGGGACAGCCCTCAGCAGTACGACTGGCAAAAGCTGAACAGCACTGGCTTGACAAGCATATCTTCAGCCTCTCTCTCTTGAAATCTAAATTCATAATATTTCTCTGTCAGCTCCATCCAGTGCACAACCCTGTCTCCAGAACCATTTGCCCGCAGAAATTACTTTTTTGTGCCTAAAAAAGTGAACAAATATGTCCTTTGCGTCAAAAATAATCTATTTTGAAAACAGGAAGAAAAACCCCAAATTTCGTACTGCCAGGCTCAATTTGAAGTGTGAGGAAGGGGTTGTGTAGCTGTAAAAAAATCTCCTCCACTGATGTAAGATCAAAAACTGGACAGGCCTCTACCATAGTTTCAACTCTCAGTGAGGGATGTTCATTCATTTGGAAATGATCATCAGCCCACGCCAGTTCCCAAGGAGTCATCCAGTAGAGAACTCTCCTGCAGCAATTTCCTAACCTTTCCCATCTCCCGTAATTTCATTTCTTTGTTAAATCCTTTAGATTTGGCTAAAGAACTGAAGTAATTTTGTCAAACTACAAGAAACATTTTGTTGGTATAATGAACTTTTACAGCTAGTGTAAAGCAACTTGACACAAAATCCATTAAAGTAGGATTAATGAGGGATGGCAGCAAAGACTGAGGAAAGGGCTGGATGAATGACTGGTTTTAGCTCATGTGTCAGTGTAGCACAGCAACACAAAATGCAATAAGGCATCTGCAAGAGGAAGCAAAACCCCTCAGCACAACCTGAGGTATTCAGTGTGATAGCATCAGTTGTGACAACCTCTTTCAGTAGTCATGTGAACACTATGTGTTTCCAACTTAATTTAGCTTCAGTCAACATAAGGTATTAACAGGGTTTTACACAACTGAAATAATGTACTCATTTATTCTTGATGTGAAACTTAGTTCTGTTCATTAAAAAAGGAAAAAAAAAAGTATTTGATAGCACAGATGAGATGAAAGCTGTGAACTTGCTTCAGATAGAAAAGTTTTGCAACAGTACCTGCACTGTTAGAAAGCTTTTCTTCTCAGACATCGTTTTATTGGCTTATACTTTAATTCTGTACAAGCAAACCTTTTTTTTTACTATTTTAATTTTTATTATTATTCACTGACAGCACTTCAAAAATATTTGATGCAATTTTTGTGACTTTTAAGAATGAAAATTTTATTGTCTCAGACTGAAAATTTTTGTGTTTTTTAAAAGCAGTGAGGGGGGACTGCAGCACACTTGCTTGTGATACATAAATCACAGCAAAAGGAACTGGCAGAAAGTTTAACAGATGTATTTAAAAAGTAATAAAAGCAAGAAATGCAGTTAAAAATATAGGCTCTGTAATAAATAGGAAACTGGATTTTTTTTTAAAAGAATGTTTTCTACCAACAAGGCTGGCACAAACTATTGAAGCTGACAGTATGTCAAACATGGAACAGAACTGAGTATTGATGATGACAAGCCATTTACACAATCTTGTGAAAAAGCTTATGACCCACAAGTCCATGTAAAATACCACATAGAAAGGTTTTGTACCTTCCTCTCCCATGGAGCTTTTTTCTGCCCTTACTGGAAGTTGCTTTAGAGAAACAGGAGAACAGGACACAGAGACTGAAGGAGTGGGTAACTGAAGAGAGCTGTGCCCCATGACTACCAAATTTTGCAGTGTGACAAATGTTATTATAGAGCTCAGGAAATAAAAATAATCTCCCTGACATCAGCAGAACACTTCTGACTTACAAGGATATTGAATTTTGCCCAAACAGCAGTAAAAGAATCAATAAACACCAATCCTCAGATATGTGGCAATATTCACAGATATAATGTATTATCACTGAGTGCTTGCAACTATTTCATAAGACCTTTGTAGTGAATGGGAAAAATATGTAATCCAGTCTTCAAAGTAACTTTTCTACTGCTTTTTCTGAATGATCATCTGTACAAAAGATATCTCTGAAAGGTTATCTTGTTTCTGCTTATACCAAATTCTCTAACAAAATCTTCCTAGAAATCTTGCTGTACTTATCTGAATAGACATCTTTAAAGCCTACCAAAAGGAAATTAAATTTATATATATATAAATATGTTAAAAATACTCTTTTCCATAATCCAGGAACCTAACAAAAACACAGGCCATCTTATCACTTTAAAAGATAAATCTGAGAGGGAACTATTTTGTTTTCATTTACTCAGTATGTTTGTGGCAGCTCTAAGTGCTCTGGAACATCAAATCCTGCTGGATGTTGTACAATAAATGGTGGTTTCAAAGATTTACAGTTTACTTTGAAAGAAGTAATGTTCCCTGGTAATACTACAAGGCAGCTCACCTTACTAAAAGAACCATTCAGCCTATAGACACCAGTGATACAGTGATCTCAGAACAGAGGGGAAAAGAGCAAAAAAAGGCTTATCAGCCTCAGTTTTGGTGGGTCACTCTCAACAGTTTTTTGGACAACACTGCTACATTTGAGACTGATATTGAGATTCTTAAAAGAAATGTTATCACATTTCAATAACACTGTGTGTTATCTGTACACCAGCACGTCATCTGTGGCATTCACTGCTGACTACCAACAATTAGCTGGTGATCCCCTTCATGCTTTGACCTCTTAGATGTTACTATAAACTTTACTATATCTTTTTTTTTTTACCTATGGTATTAAAAGCACTTAGCAACATGTTTAAAAAATCAAGTTTAACAACCACCTTTTAAAATGGATGAACTTATGCAAGCCCGTGGAATTCAATGCAATAGCAGGGGATGGGATATTTCTGACACCACTTTGATAACTAAGAGCTGGACATTGAAGCCTGAAATAAGTAGTATAGGGCATTCTAAAGGTCAAGGGGAAAAAGAAGTATCACTTTGGCAATGCAGCAAAATGGGAAGTTCAGGACTTATTTCACTATCAAAATTTAAGGGCATCAAATGAGGAATCATTTGTCAAACATTTTGTGTGTCTGTGATCTGTCCATCATATCTGATAACTGGAATTGTGTGAATTCTTCTTTATTTTCTGTTATTTAGATCAACATGTTGCCTTTACAAGTGAAAAATAAGTATCCATTTGTCTCTCCCATTTGTCCTTTTCTCTTCCTGCTCCCCTTTCCTTACACCACAGTCATGAATGAGGCTCTGTGGCCTAAATGATGCTGTTGGTGACATCAGTTTCACCCTTTTGTTTCGCAGTGTTGCCTTGCCAGAGCCCGAGGAGGAAGATGGTGAAGTGGCTCAAGTGGGACTGGAACAGTTTCTATCCTGGAAACATGGGTTTGCAGAACTAAATGGAGAAAAAAATCTAAATGTTTTTTGCATCAAGTAAACCCCTGCAAATAATGAAATGTAATCTGAAGGGAAATTACACGTCATATTAAATACAGTTTTCTAATTAGGTGTTTCCTCTGCTCCTCTCCAAAGGCTACAGAAATATTAAGATGTCCACAGTTACAGCACAAAAAGGTCTTCAAGATGTAACATTTGATATATCACAGTATTTCAGAAATAATTAAACTGCAAGGAATTAGCAAATGTGAATTTAACCACAACAGATGCTCTATCTACATTTCCTGATCTTACACAGTCTTTGTGTCATCACAAAGCCCTCTGCTAGGCCCAGTCCTGCTCTAGTAAAGTCCACAGCCACAACTCTGTTAAATACAGGAGTTGAAACAATATCCTTGGTAATGGAGTTTAATATTACCTTTGCCATTCTTTGCCAGTGGAACTTTTGAATTTTGTTCTTGAACTACCTGAATACGCTATCAATGTTTTAAAATACATTGACGTTTCCACTTTGTTGTAAAAATAGGCTTTTAATATTACACAGTATTTAGCAATCTAGTACCAGCCATCAGTTTGATATCAGCCGTGACATTATTTAATTTTCAGCATCAGAGAGGTTAAAGCTCACTGAACTATAAACAGTTGGAAACATGGAGTGTAATCCCAAGGCACAACTCTGCACAAGCTGTAATTTAAATCATATTGCATGCTAAGCTGAAAAGGCAGTGCAGGTCCCAGAGGGCATGAATAAATCTGCAGTCACTGATTTGCCACACACATTTGTGTTGGGATTCCGTAACTGTGCAAATGTGATGTCTTCCTTTAGAGCAGAAGACCTGTCATCTACTGAGATTTGTAATTAAATAACCCAAAGAACAAAAGCAATTACTCAGCCCTACAAATATTCAGGCTGAAATGTGCACGATTTCATGAACAAAGAGAAGGGGAAGTTCCGGAGACAGAGAGAAAGGGAGGCTTTGAGTCTGGGATAATTCATCTGTGTCTGGTGCTAGTGCAGCCTTTAATGCATAGAACAGGTATGCACATACCTGGCTTACTTTGAACTAATAATTCCTTCACCACAGACTCCACTGTGAAGTGGATGTTTCTCCAGCTAAGGAGCCAATTATGCTTCCAGCTGGCTCCATGCCACCTCAGGTGCCGGCTTTGAGCAATCAGTTGTGTTAATTGCAAGCAACACTAAATGCCTTTTGGGACAAGCAATTCACAGTTCAGGAATGTTACTGTGAAGGGGGTAGGTTCAGCCCCATTACCGAGAACAAATCACAGAGTTTGCTTAGGTCGCAGGCTAAGAGTTGGAATTTTATGGAATGGGGGAAAGAGGTGGGAACAGACTAAGGGGCTGTATCCTCACATCATTAACTCTGCTGGGCATCTCAGTTAATTGATGGGGTGAGGTCTGTGTGGTGGGCTGTGTGGAGCCCTTCATATTTTCCCAAGGCCCATTCCCTTGGGTCTGCCAGGTATTCTGATCCAGGCCAACAGGGCTAAGACATTGGTCCAAGAGAAGATACCACAACTGCCCATGAACATGGGCTCCTTCACAATAGTTGGTATTTTCTTTCTTTCTATTTGTCATAGTGGGAAAACAATAGTTTTAAATATCCATAGGGATTGTTTGATATAAAGAAAATACTACAAGGGTGATAGTAACACTGAATGACAAAAATGGATAATGAAGGGCAAGAGTATATAAAAAAATAGCCATTGAAGCAATGAAAAGTAATAATGAAATGAGATAAGCACAGTAATGAGTAGAAATCAGATCTTGGCTACATAGAGGTCATTGTCATGTATTCTCAGCTACAGATCTGGCCTGTTGTATTTTTTTAGTATCTATCTTTTGACTCACTACCTCGATAACAAGCTTTAGGCAGTCATTTATTCATAAGCATGGATTTCTAATATATTTGTCCATGAGCCCCCACACCAGCACTATTTAAAAGAAGAACCCTGTCCAAATGTTGGAGGTGATGAATGAGAAGCTTGGATTGAATCATTAGAGATAAAGGGAGTTAGTGTGTGGTGGGGAGTGGGAGGAGCTGGTACAAACCTCAGTCTGCAGGTGCTTAGAAACAGCATGCAGGCTCAGGAAGTCTCTCTAATACCCTTTAGAGGCTCAGTCCCTGGTGTCCCCCATGGATGTACAATGAAAACTTCTTAAAACAAAGCCATCTTATTTCTCCCTTCAACACAGACTAAAACATTGCCAAACACTTTTGCGTCTGAAGCTGTGAATTTCATTAAATTCAATGCAACTCGCTCAGCACTCTCTATTTCTGTGTGGCTGAAACCTTTAATTCTCTCCCCAGCACCCCACGGCCAGCGTGCTCCAGTCACATCACACTTAACCTTTGCCTTGGCTTCTCAAGAAAGAATTTGTTTCACTCTATTCACGGCTTCAACAGTTTGGCAAACTGCACTCGAGCGCCGCGCTGGGCCTTTATATTGAACACACTAATCTGATTGTTTTTCCACTCTACAAACTTTGGGTCAACAATCAAGCTGCTGCCAGAAACTAATTAATTTGCAAACAGGCCCCATTTTCACAGGGGGAGAGCTTTTGAAACCTATGTCAGCAGAGCTGGTCACACCATGGTGACATGCATTGTCATGGCATCCACTTTTCTGGGTAATTCTCCTCACTAATTTTTCACCACACACATGAACTCAAATTACCCAGTCAACAGTAAATCTCTATTGAATGCCCACCAAACTCTGAACGTGGTGGCCTGAGAAGAGGAAATTGGTATTGACAGGGTCAACACTCATTAAATTGATGGCTAGAGCAGAAGGAAAAAACCACAAAACAACACAGGAATGCAAAAAGAAAATTCGGATCTATGTCATATACCAATAAAGAGGGCTGTTACAGACCCACTCCTCCTTTGTTTAAATCAATTAGTATTCTACTGTGTGACTCCTACAAACAGATTTCTGCTTAACTTTTCTGAAAAACTGGTTAGTGACTTTTGTGAACAAGAAAGGAGGCACAGTTTGGTAGTTAAAAGTCACTGGTTTTCAAGCATCAGAGATGTGATGAGCCCTCACAGAGATCATGGGAAACCTACTTGAATTTGCAAGGTCTACAATACAGAGGCTTTGTCTTTGGAATCCAGACACCTAATCTGAACTTCCCTTTTGCTTAAGCTGATTTGGATCCCTGCAAAAATGATAATTACAAAAAAAAAAAAGAAACTGGTGTTGTGCAATTTGAAGTGTGTTCTACACCAAAAGCAAAGCAAGATGAAAACTTAGAACTCAAACACTACACCTTTTCTGCACAAATGACTCTTTATTTCCTACTGAGATTTATCTCCAGGGAAAAGGGAGAGTCTTCCTATGAACTGATGCATGTGGGTAACAGATAGATAGACAGATAGATAAATATATATATAGAAATGATCTTTTTAATTATACATTGACTGAAAGTAGTGCACAAATCTTTCTATTAGAGGTTACTGCCACTGCTTGAATAATATACTAAGTTTGTCACCTTAAGTGGGAAGACCATCACTTTAGAAAGCCATCCACTGCCAACTCTATAGTTATCCATTGAAACAAATCCATAGAAAAAAATAATCCATTTTAGGGTAAAAAAAAAAAGAAGAAACACTTTTTAGAGGAGATAGAATATCACTGGGACTACTGATAATCGGAAAATTGCAGGTGTTTTTTATCAGTGTGAGAAAGGCACAGAGCTCTACTCCTCCAACTGAATGTATTCCTGGAGTGTGCTCATGCAGATGGATTTTTACACAGCTCTTGCTGCTGAAAGAAGCATGTGAGACTTGGATTTATTTTTCTAAAGGATGACTATAGAAATCAACTCACCTGCATCATCAAATTTGCCTCTGAACACCTCAATGTGATCACCAGTTTTACCCAGTACAGAGGTACATTGGTTTATCCACATCCAGCATCTACCTAGAGCTTGTTCTGGCTCTTTCATCCAACTGCCTTCCAGAGAAGGAGATGGGAATGGCTGCACTCTCAGATCTCACCCCAACATGAGACTCGCCAAGATTTACTGGGTTGTGGACCTGATATATGATATATTGACCTTGATATATTGACCATTCAATTCACAATTGAAATAAAAACCTTAAAATTTAGCAATTTTAAGGCACATCTTCAATAGACCAATTCAGTGGACAAGAGTGAGTGCAGATCTCAAATTGGTCATCAGTGGCAAGTCTCTTTTTAGAAAAAGTATGCTGCAGTGATCTGGTTGGGACTGGGGTCATATCCCATACTGCTTGTTTTGAGAACTATGAACTTCTTACCTAAAATTGTATTTCATGCAGCAGAGAAACTTCTCTGGTCTCCAGTGGAAACAGTGAACAAAGAACTCTAAGCTCTAGCATTATTTTTGATCTTATATGCACTATAAAGAGAGTCACAGAATGAATGAATTGCAGCAAAGCATGGCTTCTAATCTACATTCCCAGCTATTACATTTTCTTTGGTGTGGACAGTAAGGCTGACCAAGTTAAAACCCATAAATAAACCCATGGTTAACCATGTAATATACACATACCCTACGTCAGGTTCCTGATCTAACTTGTATCCTAACTTCCTGGAGCATACTGTGGCTATAGCTCAGACCAATATATTTACTGATGCAAGTCTTCCTGCTCCAGGTCATATTCTCTACAGTGTCAGGAAGCCTTCAAAATGTGCAGTCAGACCAGGAGAATGTTCTCTGCTGCTTCATCTTTCCTATCCGCTTTTTCCATTCCAACCTCGAAACTTGTCCTTTGGCTACTTTTACCATCTTTTCAACCTAAACAGAGCAAAGTATCATCCACAGCACTGATATTTAATGAAGAAAATGCCCTAATCCTAGGGAACATGGGAGGGATAGAGAATGAGAAAGAAAATCTGTTTCCTAGAATAATTTCAAATAATTTCATTTAGGCCACTTGATGGGAAGATTTTATTATTTCTGGTTGTCTCCACCTATCACGTTCATGACCTTTCTCACATCCAGAGAAACTGTTAAGCACATTCTCTAATGGCTACTTGGTCTTTGATTTCTGAACCAAATGCTTCTCTTGCTTTCTATAAAGATGCAGGGAATAGCTATCAGACAGGTTCAACGGAATCAACTGATTCCAATGAATGAGCACCTTCTGGTCAAGTATTCAGCAGGACCTTTGGCTTCCTGACCTGTAACCATTTCAGATTAGTGACAGGATAAATGTCAAGTAATAAGAAAGATTTTCTGGTTTCAGAAATTCTACATTTCTTCCAAGAAAAAAAAAAGAATGGGTTGTAACAAAAAATGTATCTAGAAAAAGCTTGTTAGAATGCAATGAGAAAAACAACTTAAAATTCATACTCCATCTCTCAAATATGGATCTACAGACTTAAGGGAAAAAAAAACCAAACCTTGTAAATTGAGTTTGTGTGCCATTCTGTTCACAGTATTGTGCCACCGTCACCATAGTTTCTGAGCACTTCCTAGCACTGTGTTAGGTGACATTAGCATTTGTCACACATGGAATTTATCACTGCGAAATTATTTATTACTATTCTTAGCAATGAAGACAGTGGGAATGGGGGGTGGGAGGACTTATTGAGTGAGAAATGAGACTTGCATATATGGACATGTTTTGTTCCAACAAGGGTTGGAGTTGTTCAAGCTTCTGTAAGCCATGGTGGGAAAGTGTGGAACTCAGTCCGCACTACAGCCTGCATGATAGGATGTATCAGCTGTTCAAATATAGAAATGTGTATTTTAAATGCAAGAGATCCTTTCACAGGAAAATTAACATCAAAAGAACAACAACAAAAAAAAGACATACACAAAAAAATTCCCTGTTTTCACTCATAATGTTGTTTAAATATGTCCTTGTAAATTCATGGTAATGCAGACCTCGAAGAGACTTCTTAGTCTACTCACTGTAGTCTCCTGGGATGTCAGGCAAATGTGCTATACAACAACACACAAAATGTTACCTGAGTTCCTCTCAAAACCAGGTAGCCTGCCTCACTGACTACTTCTATTGGACAGCTTTTTCTAATTTCATTCCCATCATAGTTTAGGACTTCTAATTTGAAGACTAAATAAATTCATGCACAGTTCACACTTCTTTTTTTTTAATGTCCTTTGTTTAAATAGATTTTCTCTTGATGGAGATTTATTGTATTTGTAGCATCCATCACTTCCTTCCTCCAATAAGATCTTAGATGTATTTTATGAAACAACCCCAGGTACCAGGATGGTTGGGTTCTGTGGCCCCTTTCCACAGCTGATACCTGTATTTTACTGCATGCTGTATATCTAGATTGAGAATGTGTAGGAGTTGAGCTGGAAAATGGGAAACTAGAAAGGCATTTAGGGATAAGGGAGTGGCACAGCAGAAGAGGTCATCAGTGGCTATGTATAGGTAGGAAAAGGGTTTGGTATGGTTGACCAAAGACTAATTACAGGTTCAAGGATCTGAGTATGTACACACCCATGTCTCAGCAAGAGTAATTAATTTCTAACATTTTGATGCATTTAATGCATTTTATTAGAGATGTAAAAATCCTGTAAACTATCTGCAATCTTTTCTTTCTGTTGCCATACAATAGTCTACTGTGCAATACATATATACTCAAAATCATGTGTGTGCAATGCCAATGCTGGGTCATTCAACAAAGTGTTGTAAGTGGAAACAACACGAAGTGATGTCTACAGTTATGTTTGAATGCCAGGAGAGTATCAAGTCCGTGCTTCCTGCCTTGGACCCCGTTAAATTTAAGAGGGCATTTTCTTTTTTATTGAACAGTCGCTCAGCTTCTATATTTCTCAGCTGTTTATGTAACTGTAAAGATTACCAAGGACAATAACCTCAGGGAACTAAGCACAGTTACTACTCCACTTTAAAAATTAAGCCATGGAAAGTATGCTAAAATAATATCATAGAGTGGTTTAAACCCATAAAAAGCAAGGAAATTCCAAGCCAAGTCTGGAAATCCAGACTGACAATCTCTTTTAACCCCAGGTCTAGTAAAGAGGGTGAGTGAGGCCAGTATTGTTGGGGTGCAAACCAGATTCATAGCTATCCTAATGCAGCTTTTGTGATTTCATTTCCTTTCAGATTTTGCTCAGACCAACCCTGGCTTGCTTTTAAAATAAATGTTTATGGTTATTCATTTTACAAAATGTTAACAATTTAAGGCCAGATCCCCTGTGCTCAAGTCAGAGAAGATGAGAGCAGCTTTAAGCTCTCTCCTTCCACTCCTCTAATCTTCAGCTTGAAAACTGCCTTGGGTGCATTTCCTTTGCATTGCTCAGCATTTGCTCTGGTAGACTGCACTGCCAATTCTGCCTCCTTGCCTGCAGCCATGCCCTCGGCCCTGGCACGCAGGGCAGGCTGGGGATGGTGTGCAGCAAACGCTGCCTGCTGTGCAGCAGCGAACTCCCTGGCACCAGGAGAAGCTGTGCCCACTGCTCAGGCCTCTACTCATCTTTTTCTTTTTTAACTTCTGCAGCAGTTCATGGAAGCAGGATACAATCCGTGCTTCTTCAAAATAACCTTATGCCTCTGAAGTATGAGAAGCAATGGCACATTTAAAGGGAATCACGCACCTGCCAATAGGCAAGACTTTGTAAGATACGTGTGTAGCATCAAGGCTGTTGTTCCTTATAGTAAAGCTGTACAGAAGATTTTTTTAACTTCAGATTTTTTTTTTTTTCCTGAGAGCTCAAAACAATTCTTGATCCTCACTGGGACTGAATAAGACTGCCAAAGCTTCTTTTGTGCAGAGAAAACTCCATGCATGTACCAGAGGAGCCAGTAATGTCCAATGTGTGCATGAACATGGCTTATAACAAAGCATGTGATTCAGTCTGGGGCACTAAACTGCAGCTTTTCATGTCCAAGATGACTTCCCTGAGCACCAGCTTATTTTACTGTGTTTTTGCAAATGTTTCCTTGCCACATCTGGCCAAGTCTGTATCAATAATTAAATATACACTGCTACAGTGACTGATGTATAGTTCCCTAGCTTCTAGATGAATGCCCTGACTACATGGCTATAGAATCAGTCTCCCTTGTTTTATTTGGCTTGGTGACTGTTTAATTATTTATACAAAATGAAAGCTTTAGAAGCCTGTGAGTATTTAATATCTCTAAGAGATTTAAGAAGTCTTTAAGAGCTGCTGGTCAGCACCTTCCCTTGGGCCAGGCACAGCTCTCTTCCCCAAAACATACAAATTCTGTAAGAAGGTTGAGCATCTCCAGAATGTGACTGTGTGATGTCTGTAGTAACTCTGTGTTCCTGTTTAAATCCCAAAAACTTAATCACTCTGTGTAATGTTGTTCTACTTGGAAAAGTTTGCAAGCTCTTCACGTGCAACTGTCTTCTCCTCTCCATTTTTGGTACCAAACAGCTGTGTTTTCTGCACCCTGTCAGCTCTGACCTTAGCCTCAGTATGGAAAAAGCAGTTTAGCTCCTGCTCTGCCTGAAGTAAACACTCCCAAGGTCTTAGAACTGGATGCCTCACCACCTAACTATTAAACTCTAAAGGGATGGGAATTTGTCTCTAAGTTTGATCAGAACTGTTGTTCTGCAGCTTTCAGTATATGCCTATAAAAACAGAATACTGTTTTTTTACCTAAGGCTAAGCACACTGTAAAAAGCAACTAGGAAACGAAACCCACCACTACATGGAAATCCATGTGTTTACTAAAAATCTTATAAAGGTCTGCAAACTTAAGGTTCAAAAATATAGATCTTTGTGTAGATCTTAAGAAAGCAGTGAACACCTCAATCTTCAATGAGAGCTTGTTTCATTAAAAATATATCCACTTTAATGACATGCAAACACAGAGCTTGTTTTGTAATTGTATTTTAAAAAGAAAAATGACAAATTAAATACAATAATCAAAGGACTGGCATGCCTGCAGAGTTTCAAACCCAAACTATTATCATTTTTGGATTTCCATGTTAGATGCTGAAATTAGGAGAGCTGTGTGGAAAGACTGCCAGGATCTTATCATTGGGAAATTAACAGTAAAGCCTCAGAGCCTCTAATAGGAATGTTGTAGTTTGGATTTTAGGCCAATCTTTCCATATTAGGAAGGTAAATGCATTAAGTTGCAGTGGAGAGAGAGATTTCAAAAATGTACTTAAGGATCATTCTCTATTAAATTATGGACAGTTATGAGAATAATTTTTAAAGGTTTCAATTTGATTCTTATCCTGTTTTAAATTAAGTTCGAAACTTTCCATACAGGAATATAGTGCAAGAACTTTACTTAAGAGTTGGAAATCACCTTCACCCTGTGATACAAAAAATGCTGGATTTCTACTTTTATGCTCATTTTGTAAAATACTTAAATTCAAGAAAGCTTGAGGTTCATCAGCTCTCCACCTTGAGCACAAAGCAGTTGTGGTTTCTGCACCGTCAGATGTAACCTTAGTGCTAATTTGGGAAAAGCAGTTCTCACATTTAGTGCTGAAAGACTGATAACCAAATCCACAAGGGGATGACACATTTTCAGCAGTGAAGCACAGGGCCTGTGGACAATGGCTGTGTTTTCCCACTGCATAAATCCTCCTGACTCAGCTGTCATTTTCGTGCAAATCTACTGCACAAAAGCAGATTTTGCTTGCATGATTGGGCTTTAAAATGTCACCATGACTATCATAACAAAAGTTGATGTTGGTCATCTTTAACACATTATTACTCTACCAGGTATCAAGATAGATGGGTATGTCTATAACCCTCGTACTTTACTGTTTCCTGAAGTCCAGAAATTTTGTTTACTGTCATAATAAAATAACCCAATGAATACAATTTTTGTGTTAGTGGGTAAACACAGATTGTAGAACTGAAACATTGTAGACCTGAATCTGTTCTCCAGACAGTTAGTAGTCCACATGAATTGCAGCAAAATTGAATTTAACAGGATATACATCAGGTTCATAAACTTGCCATATTAAAATACAGCTCCATTCTTGTCATATACACACTTAATATATGTGTATCCAATGTATGTTATATATAGAGTTAATCCAACTTGCAAGAGCATCTTGTGGTTTTAATTATGTGTCTGGGGCTGATGTTGTTATGGATTGCATATACAGCTAATGTGATATCCAGTTTGATACTAGAAGGTCTTGACTAGCTAATAACAAACTGTGTTTTAAAACATACTCTGCTCTTACACATTAAAATTTGCGTGAACAGTTAGCACTAAATTGTAAAACCACATAAGAAAGCCGGAACCTCAGCAGAGACATAAATAATATGGCTAGGAGCAAAAAATGTCTAAGAATAAAATAATTTGCGAATTCAAAAACAGGAGTGCAGGCGCAAGCAGTATGTACAGCAAAAGTAGAGCTAGTTAACTCTTAAAAAATTAAAATTTAAATTAACTCAGCAACTATAGTTAGTATTACTTAATTCAAATGTCAGCTTTTTCAGACAATGAATTCTCATTTCCAAAATCCTCATATCCTTGTATAGCTAAAGCCAAGTGTAATTCCATTTGAGCTGTTGGAAATTTGACTTCGGCAGAACTTGGATAGAGTACTGAGATGCACTCTAAAGTATTTTGGTACACGAAGCTAAAATCAGATTTTCTCTGAAACAATCCTTCCCTCCTCAGACATGCAAATAAACAACCACAGGCTTGATTACTAATATCCATACAATAATGTAAGCTATTGTGCCTTGCTAAACTATTGGATATTTTGAAACCAAATCCCTTGGAATCTCCAGGACCCTCTTCTCTTTTTCCAAACTCTTGACAACTTTTGCTTGCTCATGAAGTTCTGCTGGTTGACTTTCTGCTGGATGTGGCCAGTGTCCCCTTCAATCCAGCAAAAATTAAACCTTGTACACGGCACAATCCTGCCCAAGGCTCTGGAGCTACTTTGTCTTCATGTGTGGCTGTTGCCTCAAGCCTTGAGCTTCTGTCCAACTTGCATGACTGTGCTGCTCATAGTGTCTGTGTGTGTTTTAAATTTAATCACACTCCACAAATCTCAGTGTAATTAAACCAAAAATGCTTCTTTATAAATCACTTTTGATGAGTTTAACTGGTTTAAGACAGAATTCTGCCCCAAATAAAAGAGGAGTGTATATGTCACAGATGTTGCTGGAACAGGGCTGTGTGCTAGTCTTTAATGGCTGGATGAGTGTAACCAGAGAAACGTACACTTTACATACCATTTAGCCACCGGGAGTCGTGCTGCTCTGTTCTGATGGGATGGTGATGCCCCAGAGTTCGGAAAATGGCAAAGTCCCTGCCCATGAAGTCTGCTGCTGTGCCAGAGTACAGCTCTCCATCTGTGGGAGGACATAATTGTAAGTAATATTCCTCAATTTTCCAGTCATGGCAAGTCAGAGAAAGCTGTCATATGTTCATATTTCACTAATAGGGATAATGAGTAAATTACAAAACAACAAGCCATATGCAACGTATTGTCATTGAAAATAGAGATTAGACCCAATTTTTCACTGCAGAGCTTAATTGCAACCTTTTGCAAATGAGCTGAATCTGCTGACTGCTGGTGTGCTTTGCAAAAATATGTTTGAATTCTTAGGCTGGAACAGTGGCAGCCAGTGCACCTACCCTGGCAGGCAGGAGTATGCAGCCCCCCCAGAAAACCTACCTAACTGTGAAATTGCCCTGTTTAGATCAGGAGTTTTGTTTGGAGACCTTCCAGCCTACTGGGTTTATGTGACTCTGGGAACTGAAGAGTCCAGCTCAGTCACTCTTGGTTCAGAAAATCCTTAGGTCCCTTCAATTTTTCCTATAGAAATTATGCGGTTTTTACTTTGATTGGTTTGAGGAATTTTTTTGTTTTGTTTTGGGTTTTTGGTTTGGGATTTGTTGCTTTGTTGTTGTTGTTGTTGTTACCATTTTGTTATGGTCTTCTTTTTTTTTTTTACTCTCTTTTTTTCTGAGCAGATCCTCAGAAAACAGTGTATTTTACAGGAAAGGCAGAACATGCCTTTCTCCTTTGGCCACCTCTGTAACTGTGGTACTGGCAAAGGGCAACAGCTAAGGGAGAGAATAAACGAGATCATTCCCTGCTACCTTGACCCCCATGCATTTCACAGAGAACAACTGAACTAAAAATTGACCTATGATACTTCAGCCCATAAATGGCACATACACAGCCTGGCTGGAGATGAAACTCATCCCAGTGTTCCCCCCCTCAGACAGCTAGAAGTGCCACAGAGGAGACAGAGAGGGGGAGAGAGAGAGAGACTGTCTAAATTCTAAGGAGCAGGTCAAGTTAAATACCTGCCAGCTGGAAGAGAGTGTAATAATAATAATGACATTGTAATGAGAGCCACAGAAAAGAACCAGGGATCAAAGAACAACACAAATCTTTCTGACATTAATTTAGGGCTTGTCCATGAAATCACTCCGAATCAAAAATGCTAAAAATGCATTTTTAGGACTGTGTTCTACATCTGTATGTGAAATGAGATAAGCTATCCTATACTGTTAAAATGGAATTAAGAAGCACTATTCCATCCAGCTACTACTTTCAAGCTACCCATATTACACAGGTCCCTTGTGAAAAAGACAAGTTTGAGGATAAAAGAACTCTTTCTTCAGCTAAGGTAATACATTTTTCATGGTCATGATGAACTCTGCATATCCTCATTTTAAAACACCCTTTTAGGAACAAGTTTATCATTTTCATGGCAATTTTAGGTATTTCCGCGGCAGGACAAGCAGACCCAAGCATGCCTATTGGGTATCACTGGCATCTTTTCCCCCGAACACTGACACCACGAAATCACTGACTGAACCCACAGTAGCTCTGTACCATATGGTAGTGGTGAAAGTCAGGAAGGGTGAAAACATGATAGAGGAAAGGCGTGGAATTGAATGAATTCACAGCAGAGATTAGAAGCAAATAGACCAGTCATGCCCAGCAGGAGGTGTAATCAGAAGGGAAACAGAACAGCATATCATTAATTAACAATTTACCGTTCTTCTATGTCATTTTCAACTTTTTTTGAAGGGGAGACAATCACTTAATTACAGTTATTATTACATACAGAGTATGCAGCTGAGATTTTAAAGATCATAAAACCTTTTTGCCTGTGAAAAGGGCTTTGATGCTATGCTTAACCTTTCTTTAACCTTATCTTCATTTTCTTGTCTTTCAATCCCTAGTGAGTTCTGATAAATCAATAGAAATCAAAGGGGAAAGAAAGAACCAACAAGGCCTATTTTTCTTCTTAGTTATCAGTAGGTCAATAAGTCAAGAAAAAAATATATATTTAATACCGTATTGCTAAAATTTAATCAAATACAGTTTGAAAACTAATGAATACTATATATTTGAAACATTTTGAATTGTAAGGTCTTTTTGATACCTCTGTTTCCAGCTTGATATATAAACACCACTGGAAATTAACATATTTTCCAGGCTGGACTCAGCTCAACCCAAGAGGACACTACAAGGCTCTCGTGGCTGATACTTTTTCTTCAGTGGTGACAGGATAAAAGTTTTGCCAGTAACTGGCTTCAGCATGTTTCAAATGAGGAAGGCTCTGTAGAAAACTGTCTGACCTTTCCATCATCCCTCCTACAGCCCCTCCAAGTTTCAGCATACCTAGATCAGTGCCTGCAGTTTGAACTGATCTGCTGCAGTCATGCAAAAAGGGGATTTTGACTTCTTCCAGACAGAAATACCAAGGAACACCATTTATTTTTGTAAGGCTTTAGATAATTTTTGCAAAATTCAGGGTGAGCCTCAAGTCATGTCCCAGATGTGCACATCCCTTGAGTTAGTACTACACAAAAGCTATATGAGGATTTTGTCTCCTGTCTAGATAGAAGTACATTCATCTTTATTTCCCTGTGCATACCTTCTTTTGGACTGAAATTTACTCATTGCTAGTCTGGAAAATGATTCCTTAATGTCATGGAGAGTCTTCACTGCGTTACTTCTACTGTCAGCAGTTTTAAAAGAAGTTTTATAAACTTTAAGAAGAAAGTGGAAATTAATAGTTTGAAAACCAACAAACATTTATCAAGGGAAAGAATAAAGGAGAAAAAAAAATAAAAGAAAAAAACTAGTCACTTTGTATTTCCAGCCCAGCAGCACAAAGGAACGACTTCCCAGAACTAAAGGATGGCCTTCAGTTGTTTGAATAGGTAAAAAATATGTTTTAGACAAAAACTATCTATTGTAAAGGAGTAGCATGCTGACACACGAATGTAAACAGAAATACATATATTGACTTTACTAAATAAAGAGGCAAAAATTAAAATCCATAGTAATGCTAATTTTTGGAGGGGAGGAACCATTTTTGTCTTTACTGTACATAAACAGCACAGAACTCTAAGTAACTCCCCATGGTCAGGAGATACAAAGATGTTGAAAACTAGGCAATATGCATCTATTTGATAAATTGTTTCTATTCAGTTTTTAAATAAGATTGCATTCAGAAAGAAAATAGTTTGTGGAAAGTAAAGAACTGCAAACTTTCCTTTCAAAGTAATAAGGAAGTTGAACGAATGAGGAATATAGGCAAAATCAAGCCCTGAATGTCACAACTGCTCTCAATGGTAAAGGGGTTCACAAATGAAATCTATCCTTGATTAAAAGGTTTATTCACTAAAGTTAAGATTTTCAGACATAGAGGTGGTTTGACTTCACTTCTTTTGAAGTCAATAACTAAAACTCCCCAGAAAGTACAGTAATTTTAAAATCTTGAATCTCATATGTACTTACTAGCTAATTTCTAAGAAATAGAATTTCTAAGAAATAGAGTAATAAAGTTCTTAACTGCTGAAAAGTCACTGTCTTTCAGATCATATTAATACATATTTGGGAGCATTAAGACACGTAAACTGATTTTTAAAAATGAAAAATTAAATAATTGTTAAATTCTAAAAGGAATTGTGAATTGTAAAAGAAAAAAGAAATCAGTGAGACACAGGAGCATAAAAAGCTTTGAGGATCCTGGATAACCAAAGCTTTTGAAAATCCAAAATGGTAATTTCCCTAAACAAACTGATGTTGGGACCATGCTGCCTCCTTCTCTGAAGGCTTTTTTTTTTTTTTCAACTGTCCCAATACAATTCCTTTAGTCTACCACATTAAGTGATATTTTCTCCTGTGATTATATTCCTTGGAAACCATGCTGCTTCTCATTTTCCTCCTGCACTGGAATACTCATGAGTGGTGCCCAGGGATTTCTTGGTCTCTACATTTCATACATTAGCCCCCTCAAATGGAGACTGTTTAGTTAGCAGCGCATAGATGGGAATGGCTGCACAGTGTCTTACATTACTAGGAACTACTTGTATCATGTTCCCAGCTGGCATTTACTTTAGAGTAGGGTAGCAATAACCAACTTTAATGAACAACTGTTAAAAAAGTAATAAAAAATGTTTGCAGGTGGATGGAACAAGGAATGTATACTGGAAAAATATTGGAACAATTTAATAATGATGAACTGTTTATTTTCGTTTTGCTTTACTGTGGGTTTCCTTTTTTCAAATACTATTGATTTTTTTAGGAGAGAGGGAAAACTGAAGATCCTCTTTATACTAGTAAGAGTTTGTTTAAGCTGAAATATAGAATAGGCCTCCTGAGTACTAATGGCTATTGAAGACCTGAAGTTACTTTTTGCAAATTAACCTTCATGTTTTGCCCAAATTCCTACATTTCACTTACATAAAATGTACTTTCTAGTTATGGTGTAAAAACCACATCTTCCTTCCACACTTTGCAAAATATGTGTTTAGTGTTTCTGGTGAAGAAGAGAGATAATGTTTCCCTCCTGTAAGTAACCATCTAAATTACTCTTCTCAGCCTTTTTTTTTTACTTTCCTGATAGTTACTTGGAATTATTAATTATAACATTACATTTTAATAAATGCTGGGGAATTCTTTTACATAGTCGCCCTCTTAATCTTAGCTAAACCATGTCCACTTATGAGGACAAATATTCTGTCACGTGAAGGGCCAGGAGTGGCTGAGTTACAGCTCAGCCCAGGAGAGGAGAGGAAGCAGCATATCCATGTCCTTGGTGTGTCACCTTTGTGGTTAAGAGGCTCCTCTGGCCTTCACGCCCACACTCACTGCTTCACTCCCGTGCTCCCTGCTTTGGAGAGCAGCTGGACCAAACCTCTCCACGCAGTCATTGCTTGCCCAGTTCATCCCCTGTTTCTCAACCATTTTGGGGGGAGGAAATTATTTTGCCTTGGGTCATCATTTTACTATAAAAAACAAGGGTTTCCTGGCAAAGAGGAGTTATTTTTAGGCAAAGAACCAGTGGTGAATTTGGCATACACCCTCTGCAATACACACTCTGCAGAAAAGGGTCACAGTAAATGCAACATCATAATCAGTAAAGCAACGTGGCTGTGAGGCAACTATAGGGAGGCAGAGAAAGAAGGCTGCTGCAGGAATGCTAATTTTAGCTTCACCCTGAGTTTTGTGTGACTGAAACAGAAATTTGTCACTGGCTTTGAATGCTCAATTTGCACAATTTTCTATTGTGTTATTACACCCCGAGGCTCTCTAACTGAGTCCTGATTCGAAACAAATGATCATGCTCAGTCTATTCTTTATTAGAAGGAAATATACATGGAGTGAAAATTATAGTGACAGGAAATGGGCTCAAGAAAGCAAAGATGTTTTAAAGACATGAAATCTAAGCCAAGGGAAGTAAGATAATCATATTTGTGACGGACTGAGTTAAAAAAAAAAAAAAAGGAATGTGAATAGCTAGATGCTGTTGACTTTGTGTAGTTGCATACCAGGTATACCATGTAATACTGGCTTGTCATCATTCTCTTCTTTATTGTATATTAAAGTAAATAGTAAAGCTATTCGCTTGAGAGTAGATCTGCCACAAATTCAAGTTGCCCCAGGCACCAATTTATACACTGGCCTTTTACACACACTTTTTTCCTTTCTGTTTGTACAGAAGTACAAGTTGGAGCAAGATGTGGATGTCTTTCCTGTTTTTCCTGTTAAAAAGTGTGTGTCCCCAGGTTAGCTCATTACCTGGGATCATTATGGGCTTCTAAGATCAGGAAATGAGGCACACTTAGGACTAAATTTTTGTTGCTGTCTATTTTGAATAGCTTAATTTTTAAATACAACGTAAATAGAATAAGGGCAGACCATAGGCAAGGCCCTAGGCAAACAACATGGACAAAGGCCTGAAGAAACCAATGTATCTCGTTATGTGTCATTTCCTAAAGACTTCTGAGATAAGAGAATCTCCAATTTTCTGAAACTATTGTTGGATTTGAAATTGTAATAAATTGCCAGAAAGTTACATGTGAGGATATTAAAGATAAGGTGGCTACACCTAGGCAGAGGCGAGGAGAAAGAAGAACGTTTCCTCCTAATTTAGTCTCACAAAATATCTTTTTTCCTTTTTTGTGAAGGTGAAGTAATAGCAATGAACATATTTAATTTAATTAGATAAGTTAAATCAATTAGATAAATTCAATCAATTGCATTAGTTCAATTAGATTGACAGAGTCCAGTTGCTCTATATTTACATATTTCATGAAATGAAGTATTACCAACTCAGAAGCACTTAATTTATTTAAATATTTTTGTTCTGGCCAGGAATTTAATTTTATTTACTGTCAGACAGATCTCTTCAGCTGAAACATCACCTTAGGGCTTGGACAGGTGGCTGTTCATTGATCTCCAGCTCCCAAGAAAGGTACAGTTGGGTGACAGACATTCCTTGGCAGAAAAACTGATGTTAGGAGTTATTTATTCCTGCTCTCACTTAGTTCTCAGCTGTGCTTGTGTGACCACCAGTGTGGCCAGCCTGTAAACTGGGTGATTAAAATGCCTCTAACAAGATGTGAGAAGGAAAAAAACTTAGGAGAATCAAGGGGTATAAAGCAGCTCTTGTGACACCTGAATCTTGGTTTACACCTCAGGACAATTGGGTCAACTGTATTAAAAGTAAACCAGAATTACTTTAACCTGGAAATAAATTGCATAAAACAAATGCCTATCGAAGGTGCTGCAAGGAGAGAGAGGAAAAAAAAAGACAGAAAACTGGCAAATTATTTACCGTGAATGCACATCTCATTGAACTTGTTATGTGGCACCTACCTACTAAAAGTGAAGCTGTCAGCAGTTTGGGATCATAAGGGCTTTTCCCCCGCCCATTTTCAAAATGTGACTCTTCCATTCTAAAAATGTTGTCCTGTAAAATAAAAAAAAAAAATTAAAAAAAAAATTTAGAACTAAAAAAGAAGGAAAAAGCAACATTATTTGATTAAAGAAAACTAAGAAGTAATTTGAACTAAAAAGAGTAAAGTGTATATGAGTCATAGTGGGGTTTGGCTTCAGGGAAGTCAAATTGCACTGGGTGAGGATCTGGTAAAAGTGCCCATCTTCTAATCAGTATGTGCTGAATGCTGGTCAAAGGCAAAAATACACAAATGGCTTCCTTCTCTTCTGTTCCACTTCACATATAATTTATTTTCATATTAATTCTCATGGGTTTATTGAATTCTTTTTGCTTTCACTGAGAATACATCTGAGTAATAATAACTGCAGAAGCAGGAATTTGAAACTTTTATCTGAAAAAAGATAAAACCTATTTTTTTACTGACTATTATTTTCTGAAATGTGCCACCACTGTAGATTATGTACATAACATGATGCTAAATTCTGCTTTTCCTAGCCTAAGTATTAGTGACTTACTATTTTATATACATCCTCAAATTCAATTTCAACTGCATCAGGAAAGCAATTTAAAGTATTACTATTATTATTATTATTATTATTACTATTCAGTACCTTGCAATGACACTTTTAAAATATACAGGCCGAGGACAAATCATAGGGGAATATAAACCAAGACTAAAAAGGGCCTCAGTCAACACCAAGTCAAATGAAGGTAAATAAATCCAAAGCAATGGGCTTTTCAGTACATTTAATTACTTTAACTGGGGGACCAAGTCTGCCAATCAATTTGAAGAGTATGTTTATCTTACATTTTGCACTGAGGATAAAACCAGAAGAATAGATGCTTTTTGCACAGAAGTCTTCAACATTCACAGAAGACTTGTGAAGACCTCAGCAAAACCTGGGATTTCCATCTCCCATCTGCATTGTGGTTAATTTGCACTGACACCTAATGAAGTCAACGAGCCCCAAACAGAAGAGACTGACCTCCACCTGGGAAGCAGCATCCTCCTTGGCTCCCTGCCTTCCCTGTATTGCTCATCCATACTGAATCCAGGCATGGGCCAGGCTAGTGACCAAACATACTTCCAAATGGTGTTATTTTAAACCCACTGTGTCCATGACTCTGTAAGTCACAGGCTACAGATTTTATTACAGGCTTGTTCAATCACATCATGCAAGCACAAATCTCTGTATTTATTACGTATTTTCAAAAGAACAGGAGATGGATTCCACATTTCCGTCCATTCACTGAAGAAAAAGATGAAGGGAAAATGAACTGTTAGGAGGATAGTCATCTATGGCTTACTGCACTCTAAGATAAAAAGGTTGGACACAGCTTCATGGAGTTTGATCCCAGAATTCAAGTTCAATCTCCTAAGGCATGTTCTTGTACATGTAGCCTGCCTGATTATGTTTATACAGCCATTCTGTATCTGTAGTATCTGACACAGTATTAACATTTCTCTCTTTCCTGTTGTCTTTCTTTCTGGTTCTTAATAAACCAGACACATTCCTTGCTTCTCTCCAGTTTTCTGACTTTGCTCCTTCTAACCAGAGATGAATAAATAATCAAACAGAAAAGCATTTCTGGAATTCTGCTGTAGGGTCCATATCTAGATCTTGCACAATAAATAAAAGTAGTAAATGGACAAGAATGCTAAACCTCAACTGCAATAATAGAAAATGGCACTAATGCTACAAGTTATTGTTGAAAAATGTTATTATCAATCTATGTTTCCTTGGCATTTCTCCTTAGCAGATGATAATTGCTCAACCTGCACATCAATGAATATCTGATAAGGCTATAGAGTCAGTGGCATGACAGTTAAAGCAGAATATATTTCCAAAATAATCCCATGTGTCATTATAAGACAAATAGGAAACAGATGTGGAAAGTGATTTGGTGTAGGAAGGATCTGATTTTTGACTGTATTATTCTGGTTTATGTCACTCTACTGATATTGGTGTGTAGAAGGCAAGAACAAGTGGAGACGCAGGTCAACCTAAGTCAGAGATGACCTACCCTTCTCTTTGTGTTTCTGGAATAAACATTTGAAATAAGAGGCCTGAAAGGAAAATCCCACAGTGTTTTCACATTTCAGTTAAAAAGCAATGAAGAGGCATGTACTGTAAGTTTCCAAATTTATGGGTGAGTAATAATGACAATAAATACATTGCCATTAAGTGCCAAATAAATGTATCATGGTTAGTCTGAGGCCCCAAGCAGTTCTGATAAACATGCTGTAGGAAGTCTAACCTGTCACAAACAGGGCAATTTGCCCAAACAGCCTTTTGGGTGCTGAAATCAATCTACCTCTATCTACAAACCAACAGAACGTACAGGCAACAGAGGAATAAACTCTTTTCTACATACTACCTGCACTTTTGAAAGCCTAGGAAGCAATATGACTTGTGATAGGTATTTGATCACACTAGTCACTTGTCTGCAGCATTTCCACTCACATTTTATCAGTCTGCCTGGAAATAGCAAAGAACAAGGCTCTGCTCAGAGATTTAGGGGGTCTTTGGACTATGTGAGTGTGGTCCTCTTTTGCACAGTACAGACAAGAGCTGTCAGATAGAAAGAATGCACTTTGTTTTCAGAAAAATTCTGATCAGTTAATTTTGCTGCTTCTTGGGTTTTGCAGTTAATTGAATACAAAGAATGGTACTGCAGTGAGTCAGCAAATGCCTGAGCCACAGACAGCAAAACCCCCTCTGTATTAAACAAATGCTCAATGTCACAAAGTTTCGTGAGGGCTATGACAGAATCAAGGACAGGAATTCATGACAAAGCAAGATTGCCAGATGGGAGAAAAGTTTCAAGACATGAAAAAAGAAGAAAGAAAAAAAAAAAAAAGCAAAGAAAGATCTTTGTAACTGAGCAATTAGCCCAATTTATTGTCTAAACCCTTTCATTAGTTGCACTGGCACCCCAAAAGGACATTACAATGTACTTTAAACCTTTTTTACAGATCCTTGCAGCTAAAAACATTGCTGTAGCATGTTTTATGGGTTGTTAAACACTAAGTTTATATCTCATTGATGCTTCTTTATAATCCATAGTAAAACCACTGAAAGTGAGATTATTTAGGTCTTGAAATTCCACAAACCCATAAAGACAACAACTGACTGCTGGCTCATGGTATGACATGAATTGTTTCACCTAGTAAATGCCTTGCATGGTAGTAGATAATGCTTCTGGCTCCTTAAAGCATATGTTTTCCTGTAGCAGACAGTGTGATAGATGGCAAGATTTAGCCAAAAAGAGCTACAGTTCAGTCCTGGAAACTGAAGGAAAAAGGAAAAAATTGTTGTGATTCCCGATGATCTGCCACTTCCAGGCTCCAGAGACTGGCTTTCAAACAGCTGAAATATGGCTGAAACAATGTGTCATATAATGACATTGTGGTGACAAGATATTGCTATCTGACTAGACATTTCACATCTTGTTATTGAATAGCTTCAGTCAGCCAGTGAGCCAATAAAACATAATGCTATACATACATAAACATAACAACTCTATACCTATTTATACATATATATATATATATTTATACCCAGCGTGATAACCTCTTAAACAATTTTTTTGTATGTCTGCCTGTACCTAGCCCATCCAGTACTGTCTCAGCATAACAAAGTTAAGGGATATGAAAACTTAAATTAGCTGTTATTGGTAAATATACATTTTATTTCCCAGTTTAGTACTACTGCCTTGCAGGTGAACATGTGACCAGTGAGGAAGCACTAACTAACCATCCTAAGTCTGGACAGCGCTGACTGCTGAATTTCAGGGGGATTTTTTTCCTGAAACTTTTCTGGCAATTCTCACAGAAACCATCCCAGAACTGCAGAGCTTAATGCAGCAAAACCACTGCTGGTCAATAATGAATAAACACAGTGCAAGCAAATGATCTGAAGAGACTTTGTTGATGGACTGTGTACAGCTACTATGGAGTTACTACTGGTTTAAATTATTAGGCATGGAAGGACAGCAGTGACGCTCCCCAGCTATTCCAGTGCAATGGAATGAACTCATATCCTCACTCTTGTAACCCCCAAACCATAAATAGAAAGGAGCACATCTCCAGGGTATCATTCAGGGACTAACTGATTTCCACAAGAAACTCCTGAACAAAGAGTGGTCCAGAAACATGCAATGTGCCAAGAGCCTTAGGAACTATCACAATCTCTGTTTAGTAAAAAAAAGTAGAGTTGGCCATAGCTGTGAGAATTTTTGATGTTGACATTCCCCTTGCTATTTACACAGACTCTGTTGTGCCATGATGAAGTATTTTATAAAACAAACTGATCAAGGAGAAAAAAAAAAAAGAAGACAAACCCCAAAAATAACACCCCTGACCCAAAACCCCAGAAAAAATAGCTCCAAAAGATTTCCAGAGTGCCTGGAGTATAACAATGCATCCATTGTGCATTGGAGGACTTTAAAGCCAGTGGCAATGTCTCTTAACTGAGTAAGAAGTTGCTGGCATGGAAATATTTTGCTCTCTGTATTGTTCAGTATTGGAAAGTTCAAAAGGCAAAGCTGCACTTCCCACTCGAGGGAAAACCTTTCAGACTTGTTAAGGTTTGGATTTCTCCCCTCGACACAGAGGCATTAGTTGAGGTGGCTGAATTTGCTGCCCTGGTCACAGCAGAAGGCTACAGGTTCCCCTGAATGAGGAGCCAGAGCAGCTCAGAACTGCAGCTCCCAAGGGCAAGATCTCGTCACTGACCACAGAGGAACCTTCATATCAATTTAGGTCTGAGCTAAGAATCTTTCTGAAATGAACACTGCAGAGGCAGCTGATTGGAGACACCTGACTTCTACAAAACAGAAATGTGATGATTTTGCTCTTTGATGGGTTTTTTCCCCCTTTTTTTGTTTCTTTTTTTTCCTCCTGCCTTCCAATATATTAATATCAGTGAGTTTTTGATTCGCCTCTTGCCCATACAACTTTCTGTGCACACGTTAAATAAGTACATCAAGCCTATTTCAGAGAGTCTTTTGAGCAAATTTCACTCTGTGAGAATTGATTTATTTATGAATTATGTTACTTTTCAAGAATAATTTTAAGTGAAACAACTGTACAGGATATGGCTATGTTGTTATTGTTATTATATTTCCTATTTCACACTTAATCTATTGAGTCATGAAAACTGTTAAATATGAGGACTTTGGTTTCAGGTTTGGGAATCATGCTGTTACAGAACTTTTAATGAGAAACTTTTATTAAATTTATCCCCATGGAATGCTTTATTTTTAAAAAAGTGCAAGTGCAAATAAATATAATGTGAGAAATTATGCAAAAAATACAAATATTAAAACAAATGTAAATGTTGAGGCAAGTGGTAACCATTAGGGAAATAGGTGAAAAGTGATTGAAGCAATAATGCAACTGCTTTAAATAATTAATTAGTAGAAGAAAAAAAAAAAAGAAAAAAAGAAAAGAAGTGCACACAGTGGGCTTCTGACTTTTAGTCTTCAGGCTCCATGTGCTATAGGGTTTTACCTGCAACATCTGGAGGACACTGGGCTCTGCAACACCTTTATTACATTTTTTTTTTTTCCCAACTCGAGGCTTAGTGGAATGGAATTATGAAAATCAGTTTTAAAATCCTGTGGGAAATCACTCTAAGTGACAGCTCTTCAGTGAAATGGTGCTCCCAAAGAAAAGACTACAGCTTCTGTACGACCTGGAACTGAAACTTTCTGGGATGGTTGTGCTGTACTGTGCTAAAGGGCACAGAAAGGAACTTTGCTGAGGAGTATTTACCTGCAAAACTGATCATGAGCTATGAAGATCTGCCCAGCTCTCTGTGCCTCCCTCAGGCAGTTTGCTCAGTTTCCTGATCACTCCAAGACTTCTCAAACAATCTCTGCATTAATCTGTGTCCTCTTCTTCAGACTCAAGAGATATCTTTTCCTCTATACTTGTAGATATTCACTGACATTTTGGTGCCCAAAAATCTTACTTTTGAAATCAAAATAAAAGAGCTGTTGCAACGATGACTAGCTCCATGCTTCATTTCTGTAGATTAATGGAAGAAAAACAGGCTTTTGGTTTCTGTTTCTTCTTTTATCCCTACATTCCACTTCTCCTGGAAAGTTTTCCTAGCTTCTTATCTTCAGAAGACGCCTTAAAATGTGGTAGAGAATTCTGGAAAGCACAAGTTTTAAAAAACTAACTCCCTAGGCTAAATTTGGACAACTCACCCTCTCAATAACTGTCTTTCAGTGAATTATCAAACACCCCACATTACTTTGCTTTCTTCTGAAATTAAATCTATCAATATTTATTAATTTACCATACACCTTTGCAAAAAGAGAAATGTTTTCTATCTATCTATCTATCTAATTATAATCCAATGAATTTAATGAAAGGGAAAACAGCCAACTGGGCTGTTCAGGAACAGCTGGTTCAATCTGTTCATTATTCCTAGCTCATGATCAGTAAGCGCTTGTGCTCTTGATTGGAAGAGAAACCAAATGCCAATGTCAAATGGTGAAGACTTGTTCACACCTGAACATACTAGTCTGCATACTAATATTGGTATTTATATGAATAATAGCCTCTTTCAAATCACCGTGCAACATATGTAAATAAAAGGGAGGGCAGGCACAGTCAAACTGAGCAGCTGTTCAAAAAAGATACGTATGTTTGTGGACTTGCTTTTGCAACATTTCACAAACTAAATTCACCAGACTTACCTGACTTTCATGCAACAGCTCTTTGGGTTTGGTTTTGTTTTTCCCTGATTATGTCATTTATCCAGATGCACCAATTTTAAAGGTCTGCCTATTTTGGATAGTATGTTCTAATTCTACAGCAAATAAATGAGCAGAGATGAGCTTCATTGTAGTGTCATTATACTATTTATTGCTTTAGAAATTCTTGAAAGCATGGAGTGATTAGAAAAAAGAAAACAACTCAAAAGAAACCAAACACACAGTTAACATGAATGACATGTTGACCTTGACTGATTATTAAAGACACCAAAAATGTCATCCCAATGGCATACCAGACACTAGATACCATCAAGGATATTGAATAATTCTCAGAGGACACTGACAATTAGAATGCCTTTGTATTGCAACTTTCTGGGTTGTCAATTGTAATACATCACCTAAGATGACTGTCTGGCTCATATAGGATGACCTCTGGAAACAGAACCACTATACAATGACTGTCTGTTCTAGGCAAGTTGTTAAGTGGTCTGCATATGTAAGAAATAAGATATACAAACCTAAAACCAGTACGCGTAAGTGAACTCCATAACCTAAAAGTCTCCATTCTTTAAGTGTTCTTATTCTTACCCCTAACATATTTTCCATTAAAAACATTTGGAACAGATTCTAATTGCTTTAGCAGATTCTACTATTATGTTAAATAAATTATTGGGCCATACTCTATTACATGATTGTACAAGTTTTCTATGGTTATTTTTAGCATTCAGGACCACTTCTTTCCCCCTTTGTCTTCTGGATTTCCTGTATGTTATTAGACTGTGGTGAGGTCAGGCATCAGAGGAAATAACAGCAGTGCTGACTCCTAGACCCAATGTTTTATGAATTACTGAGCATCAGTGATGTAATGGCAATAAATCTAACCCAGCCTCAGTCTTGTGTCCTGTTGTAAATAAATGAAGTTAGCAAAGGTGTTATTTTATTCAAGAGCCTTCCTGATGAGAACAAAACTGCTTCCCCCAGGGGATTGTTTGCAAAATTGCTTCTGTAATTAGGATGCTGTTTAACAAGAGAAGGGTTCTCCAGTTTTCCTGGGGAACTTTCATGTCTGAGTCAAGGATATCTTATTTACAACACAAGAATAACTGCAAACTGGGGAAGCAACATACAGAAAGGACTTAGTCAAGTGGTGTTAATATATAAGCATATGGCCAAGATTTTCTGATTTCCCAAGTGATTTTGCACCCTCACAAGTTGGGCACCCAATTTAAAACTTGCTCAAGGGCTCTGATTTGCAGCAAATACTTTCTTGGGCAATTTAAAATTCTGATACTTGGAGCTGTTAGTCCCTTCTGAAAATGAAGGCATATGTCTGCACTGCTTTTTATCCTATCTGCCTTTTAATTCCCAGGAAGAAGAAGTCTCTAATATGAACACATGACCTAAATTAAAGGCTTCAAAAATCTGACTCTAAATGAGTGACAGAATAAGGAGCAAGCTTAGAAAAATACAATGAAGTCTTTCTCCCTAAAATAAGACCTTATGAGCATACTTTCAGAGAATTTGTGCAAGTAACAAAGGGACAGAGAAGTACATCTCAGCAACTACAGCAACAACTATTATGCTTTGGTTTTTTGTCGCTAAGATACTGCAATTGATTTACAGCATTTCATGCAGAGGTGCCCATGAAGTGTCAGATCTAGACCAGTGTTTGACACATATTCAGATTTTTAAAAAGACATAAACAAAGTCTGAAACACAGAAGCTGAAATTCTGACCCTTTGGGTAATTTTGCTTTTCCTGAGGCAAAGCTTATATCTGAAATCTCTGCAATAAGCACTTCTCTTTCCTCTTTGTTCCCTCCACATGCTTTCAGTCTTACAGCACCCAGACTTTCTGCAGCCTCATTTCATTTTTCTTCATTAGCAAGTAATAATATCGTCAAATTTTAATAACTGGTATTGCATTAGAGAACAATGCAATTGAAAAGGTAACTTCTATTGTGCACATGGAGACATAACTAACAGTAGACATAATTATAACCTCTCTCTGTGACAAGTTGCAATTATTCCTCATGGCACTGAGTCTAAGAGCAACGTATTTCTCATACTGGTTGGGGGGGAGTTTTATCAAAAAAGTCAAGAATGTTTGATATTCTTTTCCCAGTGCAACAAAAACTTTGTTAACACAGTAACAGATGGATTGAAGTGGTTTGGACTCAGGGTGACTGAAAAAACTACATTAAAATTCACTTCTTTATTCACTATCTTTCCTGCTTTTCTAGCACTCAGGAGTCCCCAGAAGGGGAGAGCGTCAGTGACACTGGCAAGAATATTTGATACTCAGCTCGTATGCCTATATATGTGTACTCATAAATAGGACTGCACAGTGTCAGCAGGGCTAATCAGTATCCAACCAGGTAATCCAATCACTGATATCTGTATTTTTGAAGAAGAAATGCAGCCTTTCATTTAACATAACTTTGGCTCAAAATTCTGGCTCATTATATAGTATGGTGTAGTGCAGTACAGTATAGTTTAGTACAAGCATAATATAGATTGACTTTGTTGGTTAAAACGAACTGACAAACACATCAAGCAGTTGTTTTTTTGTTTTTTTTTGGTTGGGTTATTTTTGTGTTTTTTTTTTTTTTTCTGACATTGAAAGCTGGCATTCTGATTACCTCATTTTTCACCCCCCATCACCAGATCACAGACATGGTGAGGAGCGGTCACGGTCATGAGCTGAGTTATGCAGGACCTGTGCTCTGCACAGGGTTAAGTACTAAACCATAATGACCATAGCACTAAACACCACAGACTGGTGGTGATGACCATAATGACCATAGCACTAAACACCCAGATGTGCTGTGATCCCCGAGACTTTCAGGGGTATCTGCTCCGGCCCTGCTCTCAGAGCTTCAGCATGGAGCCACCTGAAGTCACAGAAAGATTCCCTTCAAATTCATTGAACACCAGAGGAATCTTTCTCATATCCCTTGCCATGTTTACATGTTAACTCGAGGTCACAGCAAATCCTTCCAAATGGCTATGAATTAAAACAGTTGTTCTCCATCACCATCAATTTAAAAGATTTGAACTGATGAATATATGATTTCTAAAGCTGCACCATCACCCTTCTGCTTTCTGTCATCATTAAAGTAATGGCAATAAACACTGAGAAAAAAAATCATATATGTTCTTAATCCATACCAATTACTTGTTTTACAATGCAAATTTCATTTCCATTTATTTAGATAAATGTTAAATGTTTAACTGCATTTAGCTGTTCATCTTTGAAATGTATAATTGCACACAAACACATATACCCACAAACAAAAATAATAATACCTGAAATATTAATAATTTCACCTGCTGTGCCAAATCACCCTTTTAATTTGTTATTCATGAGCAAAGGCACCTTTAGACAATGATCTGGGTTCTCTCCTCAGCAACACTTGTGCAACCCCAGTGGAAGCCAAGAGAACTAAAGAACAAAGTCAGCTTTGGAGATCATCAAGAAGAACAAATATCAGAATGATCCATATGTTTTTTTGCATATCCACAACATATGTATAACTTTTAAATGATTGGGTTGCTTCTTGTCTTAGTTTTACAACTAGACTATTTCCTTGCTTTAATTTAGCCCTGGATCTGGAAATTTTGAACCTAATTCGTAGGTAAAAAACACATGCCTTGGTATTTATTTAATAAAATCTTCTTGGAACATCTGCAAGATAATGCTGCTCAGTTTTCTATCACCTTGGATGTAAACATTTCAACAGGAGAAGGTGTTTGGGCTGTTTGAGGCACCTTCTGAACTCTGTTAAGCTTATATTCTCTTTAGAGACAAAACTTTGTTTACCTCAGATTTGAACACTGATTACAGGCCCCCGAGAAATGGGAGACAGTTTTTGAAACATTGTCAACCATAATTGGTTCCTGAAATGTAAGTCCCTTGAAGGGGAAGAACTCAGAGATATAGCTTTGTAGGAAAAGGGACCAAAAACCTGGAAGGTGCTGGAGATCCCTTGTCAGACAAGTCTCACAGGGCCAGAAAGGTCCACTGGGGCCACACTGTACATTTGGAGATGCACAGAAAACATGTGGGAATGAAGTGCATCTTTCCCCTTCCCTCTCCTTTTGTATGAAGGCATTAAAATTAACACAAATAGAATTTGAAATATAAGAGCCCAGCTGTCTTTCTGTTTCAGGAGGTGTTAGCGGTAGCAGAGAAGTTAAATTGCAAGATTGGCATTTTATTCTAATATCAATAACTAAGCATCTTCCCCAAAAGCCATTCAGTCCAGGTCACTCTCCTCTCATGTTTCAGTGTTTCTATTCGGCTAAAATAGACCAGAACAACTTATGCACTTTATGCAAAGCTGTGTTCATGCTTTCCTTCTGTATGTTTTCACAGAAAGCAATTCTAGAAACACTAGTGCAATACATATTTAATAGATTAAATCCAAGGTCTTAAAGTCCTGATTACTTTTTAAATTTTTTTTTAATTTTTTTTTTTATGAATGATGTCAATGTCCAGTAACAGTCAGAAAAAGCAAATTTCATGTACAGAGTTTTTAGGAATGAAATAAAGAACAAAACCAACAGTGTCTTTATGCCTCTTTAAATGCATGGCACTCCTGCATTTTCAGTACTGCATGAAGTTACAGTCCTCTAACTCAGAAAACATACCCTTTGAAGGAAATAAGAAAAAAAGAAGAGTATTCTCAGGCTTTTTCCAAAATGAGAAACTGGCAGGCAGAAGGTTTAAAATAAAATAAAGGGATGTTCCTCCCATGTTGCAATTTGTAGGGCTTGGGATGCCGTGGATACTTAAAAGATATATGAGCTCAAGAAATGCCAGTACTAATTTATCAAAACCAAGTCATTGAAAAGCATTAAAGACAGAGATTCCACCCCTGTTTCAGGAAATCCCTGAACAGGCAGTGCTGGAGCCTGGGAGACGATATCACTAAGCACTGCTGCCTGCTCGGCGCTCATTCTCCTCCGCTGACAGTCATTATGGGACCCGGTGAGAACCAAGGTCCTGGGCTAAATGAGCCTTTGGTCTGAACAGATTGGACTGTTCTTATGAAATGAGGCAGAGAGAAATTAGGTAATTTAGCCAGGAAATCTATGCCAAAGCAAAAAGCTAATGCTCTAGTTCCTGAGCCTTGCCCAGTGCCATAAACAAAAGTATATAGTCCTGCCTCAAATCCCAGTCGAGCGAATGGCAACTGAGCTTACTCAGCACATGCAAAGCTATGCACAATGTGCCAAGTAAAACTGGTAAGGATCACTTGTGATGGGGAGAGTACATCAGCTTTTGTGCCCAGTTAGCCTTTAGTCTCCCTGTGATTCCCAGGGAATATCTCTGTTGGGTTCCCCATGCATGGACAAATTGCCGTATGCAAATTGCCACTTGTTTTCTATTCACTGGAGTTTTACAAAAACTAGCAGCGGAAGCAAAAAATCCCTCTCACAGATTTCCTAGTCTAAAGCAACTTAATTAACCAAACTATCATATAAACAAAGATTTAAAAGAAATAAGTCATTTAGCTTAGAATAAAGGTCAGATAATATTCATATTATGCATGCATACATACAACAATATTTCATAGAGACAAATTTGGTTTTTTTTCACTGACTTCTATGATTCATATACAGCCAGTGGAGATTCATGTGACAATATTATTCTAAATGTTACTATCACTTCCAATGCTTATTAAAATAATCTAATCTATTGAAACATATTGTAGGGAAGAAGGGCTGATATGTAATTATCTCTTTCCCTAAACTGTTCTTTGATTTGGTTTCAGGGTTCAAGGATCCACCCAGTTTTTGTGTTAATAGCCAGCACTGATGTCACTGGGAGAAACAGAACGGAAGACAGAGGTGGAGGTTGAATTTGAAGATAAATTTAATAAAAACATTAGAAACCACAGGATAAGAAAAGCAAACAAACATCCAACAAGTCCACCTCTGGTTTCATAACTTCCTTGCTTCTTGATGTATCATAATATCCTTCCTTTCCCTTTTTAATCATGCAAACTAACAGCTGTCTTTTTAAACATTTTTAGACTCAACTTCAAGTGCCTCACTCGATACCATATGTCACACATTTCCTCTCTTTTTTTTTTTGTGAAATAGCTTCAGATAGAATGTTTTAACCTTATTTTCCTGCTGTCTGGATTTTGTCCGTTGGTTTTCAGAAGCCTCTTTCTATCTCAAATGTCACTCATTTTAAGTTGTCTCATCAAATTTTGGTCACAGGTTTTAAATTCTGCACTGTTAATCTTCTTAACCAACATAAGAAGTTAAAAACTCATTTATTACAAATTGCACTATGATGAGGATACTTGCTTACAGAGCAGCTAAAGTAGAAGATTACTGGTAGAAAATTAATAACTGCAAGTTGCAAACAGAAAATGAAGTAACAATAACAGGATGAAAAATAAACCAGGCTTGCTTACAATGGCCATATGCTTTCTTCTTTTTGCTGCATTCCCACCTTTTGACTGCTATCTACCTTGCCATCACATTAGTTTTCAGCTATTAAATGATATTCAGCTTGGGGATTTGATCTACTGTCTTCGGTGACAATGTCTGTGGAAGAACTCCAAAGGCTTCTAGTAGATTTACACATCAAGAGTGTGAACCTTAAAATCTAAGTTTGACAGAATACCTAAGTCCATGTTGCTTTCGGATGGCTGGTGTGGATTGTTTTAAGATAGACAATAATTTGCCTCAAGTCTTGTTCAATTAAATTGTAACTGAAATTTCATACTGCTTCCTGAGTTCCCTTCTTGGATTCAATATGTATAATTTTATTCGTTCTAGTTCAGAGAAATATAAATCGATATCCAGGAACTTTTCTGAAATGCACTGCTTCTGAGTGCCTGCCTCATTTTATTTTATTATTTTTATTTCATGGTCATAAACATCTCAGGTGCTATAGTAGATGTGAAGAATAAGCACTACTTCTGAAGATGCAGAATTCTCTACATTGCCTATGGATAAGGCTGGATGACTATATGAACTCAGTATCTTTCAGGTGAATTAAATCAGGTAAAATGACTTCTACCCTCTGTAATAAACTGTAACCTAAGTGTGTAGAGAATAAATTGCCTTAACATCAGGAAAGAGCAAAATCTGGAACACCTCCAATCCTCCAACATACTTCCCTGCTGCCATCTATTCATCTTTCTCACTGTCTTTTTCCCTTCATTTCATGACCTATGTTCTCTGGCACCATAAGCAACCCCAAATCTCTCTCCTTTTGCTGTTCAGAGTGTCCTGCCTGTGATGCTGCCTAAGGAGAGCCTATAAAACTCAAAACTATGTTGTTCTTTTGAAGCATCTAAATGCTGAAAATTGTCAGTGTCAGTTTTACTTCATATATATGAGCAATCTCCCTGAAAACATTGAAACAATTTACTCAAGTTCCTTCTGAATGAGGTTTTGATACTACTTTTTATAAAAGCACCTTACTGGACACTCAACTGCATCGGTAATTAATGCTCCAATTTGACATTGGCACATGAAGCCTGATGCTAGCTCTACAAAAGACAAAAAGTAGTCAGTGATGACAGTGCATCAGAGATTCAGCTTTAATAGCAACCTTAAAAGCAAATATGGAGTTTTCATATTCATTGTCTCCAATGGTTCCCCGAAATAAAATTGCAATCTCTTTTTAATGAAATAATCTGAACGTTTAGCTATTGCAATTAAATTCAGTATGATGCTTCATTCAGTCACACAATGAGAGTGGTAGCTATTTATGCTTTTTCTTACATCTCATCTCACCTCTTACCAGATGGCTACTACATTTAAAAGCCTCCTTACATCAAGCATGAGCCTTCAAATCCAACCTTTCTTTTTCCTCTGTTTAACAAACTGATTTCTACTACAACATTATTTCTGCTTTTTAGGTGAAGACTTTGGGTACAGTTGCAGCTTCTGTTGCAGTTTATCACACCCTTTTTTTTGAAAATTTACTTTAGTCTTGTGAGCCTGGAGGAGACCAAGTGAGTTAGAAGCAGCAGTCCCAAAAGAGAAAAAGTCACTTGGGCGACTCAGCACAGTTATTTAACCACTGCTCCAGGTTAACACTTGCAGTAATTGAAATCCTAGTTAGATCCAAAGTGTATTGCTTTTATCTCTTCAGGAAGTTTTAGCAGGGTTAATTCTGGATTTTTTTTCTCACCATACTGCTTACTACTCAGACAAACAAACAAAACAAAAAAAATCTAGGTACAAGTTTAAAAAACACCACTCTTCATTTTGGGAACTTTTCTAGCAAAGAAATAATTCTGGACTGGGATTTGATTCCTCTTATTCAAATGGGTCATGTGTCAGTGGGTCATTGCCCCATGTAAGTAAGATGCCAGACTTCTTGTAAGCAACTGAAATCTTCAGCTTTCTTTACGTTCTTCTACTATCTGTTTTAAAGTATTTCCTTATTTATTATCTTTAATACCCCATGAAATACACTGATTGTAAAAATAATATCTAAGTCAATAAATGTTATCTAAACTACTTGCTACAATGTCAGCTAAAAGAAAACACATTTTTTAGGGATTCTGTATCATCTTTCTACCAAAAAAATAGCAGATATTTTCCTTTATTTTCTTTTAGCTCTCTCTTAAAGACTTTTATTTTGTGATTCTGATATGTGGCTGTTTTTATAATGTCAGGAAAGTACCTTGAGTTAAAAAATTTATTGTGCTATAATCTTTGTACAGCAAGATTTAGCATTTCTGCATTAACCATCCTTTACACTGTAGTCTTACTATCTCCCTTCGAGGTAATCCTTTTTACAGAGGGTCATGGCTTTTCACTGTCTATATGAAAACACATTTGCACAAAGAAATAAAAGCCAAATCCACAAACCTACAAATGACAAGCAGAAAGGGCTTGTATTCCAGCTTGCTTTCCTGCAAAATCCTTTGAAAGGCTAAACAGCCTTTTCAGGGCAAGCACTAATCTGCAGACTTGTATCCCGATGTTTGAATGTAATGAGATTCCAGTAAACACATGCACTCTGTGTCACAGTGAGCTCAGTTTAAGAGCAGCTTATTTTCAGCTACTTTCAGGCAGCTAAGGCCAAATCTGAAATGCTACTTTAACTGAAATGAGAATGCCTGTGCAGGGATTTGCACTGAATTTCTGAGACATTCACAAGCTTCCTCATGGACAAGGCTAAAGTCATGCAGAGAGCTCTTTCACAATCAAAGCTTCCACTTCGTTGTCCAACCTCTCATTTTTTAGTTTCCTTTCTTGACTGAGGTTAAAAAAAGTCAACTTTACCCATTAATTTTCTGGTTTATCCCCACCAGTCTTTAAGAGAATACCTAAATCTTGTACTTTGAGTCTGAATAATTTACTTCTATATTATACCTGTTGGAAGAGTGTGGCCTTTTTCTATGTTAAATAGCAGTAATTTTCTTTTGAGGCCAGGCTAAATGGGAATCTGAGCAACTTGGTCTAATGGAAGGTGCCATGACATGGACGTTGGAACCAGATGATATTTAAGACCCCTTCCAACCCATTTATTTTATGATAAATGATGCCCAATCTTTCCATATGCTAAATTCTGTATAAGTTTCACACATTTTCAGTTAGGAATCAAAATTAATGGTCTAGACTATACTCTACAGACCTCAAGGGATTTGTTCTTCGGTAAGTATTCCAGAAAAAGACCCTTGGTACAGCAACAGTAAGTTGACGAAGACTTACTTTTTCATTACTCCCAAATTAAATAACGAAATGAGATCCCCGTTTCTTATAACAAAAGATGATGAAATGCATAAACAGAAAGGTTTGTTAAAACAGAATAAAATAAATTGTTATTCAGAATAAATGAAGTTAAGGACCTCAACCAGCTATAATTGAATTAAATATGCCACCATGACTATTGTTGATATACCACCTTCAAGACCATTGATGCTTAGCCAAACAGAAAATGAAACTTGGATCAAATAAAGGGAAAAAACCCCAGTGGTGTTGCTCTGCAGTTTTCTGCCATTTGACACATGGTTTGTATTGTAGGTGCACGAATATCCCTTATGAAACCCTTTGCAAGCTTGTAAATAAACACTGGCTACACAGAGTAATGTTGATTTATACAAATGGCAAATGCTTTCAGGTTTTATGCTGGTTCCATATTTCAAACAAGCTGGAAGTATAGTTGAAATGATCAGAGTCACTGCTTTGAAAAACTAATCAATGCCATTTGTTTTTCTGATTATACACTTACTGGTTCATAATTAAAATAAAAAAACCCTCTCATACCTCAGGGCAAAAGAACTCACTGGAAGATAATCTTCCTCTCTTACACTGTTTGTTTTCTAATCTCCCTTCAGAAACTGTCTCCAGGTTTGGAATCAGGCTGAATCAATCAGTACATTTTTACTGTGCCATGGAGGTAAAAATCTGTATTATCTGAGAAGCTACAGCACAGACAATTGACCAATTCTATGAGAATCCGAGTGTTAGAACTTTTTTTTCACTCCCACATATGACAATTTGGTGTAGGCATGGCCCATAAGTGTGCAGAGGGGCATTTAACGATTTTCTGGCAGACAAATAGTTCCACCATTTCTAGTTACCTTCTCTGGGGATTCTTTTTGGCCCCGGGGACACAGGACCATTTTCACATGACAATGACTGAAGTTTCAACTTTGAAGAAATCTGAATTGCAGAGAGCAAAACCAATTAAGGCCAAAAGACTTGCCCTGGGCATAAGCCTGAGAACTAGAGAAGAACCCCCAACACTGTTGGTCATCCTCAACCAAAATGTGTAGCACTTTTCCATATCACTGATAAGAAGGTGCCACCACTGATAATTATCTCACTAAAAAAAATATCAGAACATGAAAACAACCCAGATTTCTACCGTGAATTCTTCACGTTTCCTTTCCTTCTGCTAATACTTTCCGAGCTGTGTTGTGAGTAGTTTTCTGCGGCATAACACATATTTCTTTTTTTATTTCTTTTGTGTTTCATCAGAAGACATAATTAGGCAAAACATTTTTTAAAGAGTAAACTTCAGGTATGTTAATAATGTCATTGCCTGGAGCAAAGGCAATGTTTCAGGAGGACAGCAGAAATCTGAACTTTACATCTTCTTGCTTACATATGAAAAGGTCTCAGATGAAGGATCTGTTTATCTAGTGGATTGTTTCTCTTTAAACAAAGAATAAAAAAGCAGAATGTACTGCTTTATTTGTATTTGTCACTGCCAGTTTACATAATGCTGGGAAATTATTTTTTAAGTCAAAATCTGTCACTGATGTGCCCCATGTCATATTTCTACTTTAAGAGTGGCGAAAAATGTTTATATCCACATCAAGCTGCTTGCTCAACTTTTCTGGTGTGGTTTATATTAAATACAGAAGAAGGCAGCAACTTAGTAATCCCTGAAAGCATCCTTGTGATGAGTCAGACTGAGGTGTTAGCAAAACTCAAGTCGTTTGGTACCAGGTTTTAACTCCATGTAGCAGCAGAGGTGTGAAAAAGACCAAGAGAATTTTAATACTTCTCTCATCACAGTGTTGCTACTTGAGCTTTGCACTTATGCAGCATATGGAACATCACTGTGATAATTCTGACATTCCCTTTCTCTTCATCAGTCTTGTCACTGTTCTTTTTAACATGCATCAGCTTTACTCTACATATAAGAACAACCAAGATTGTTTTATGCTTAATAGCAAATGGATACATCTTCAAGTCCTCTGACCAATTATATTATATATTTATATGCCTGATATTTTGCACATATAATAATTACTACAAGGCTGATATTTAATTTACTGAATTAATTTCATTGTGAAGGCATGTTTGAAGCCATGTTACTGAAGGATTCCTCCGAGGTAACCATTTAACAGCTAAGTAACCTTTAATTACTTGCCATAATGATACACATCTAAGACAGATATTGTTATACTGTGACATCTGAGCACTTTAACCTAAAGGTAGTTATTAGCACTCCCCATGCAAGATTTATTATGGATCATATTTCATTAATGGAGAGTAGTGTGTTCTCATCTGATGATGTACTCACAAACATTTATTAATATATCTCTCTGAGTGTGACCATGTTGTAACTTGGAGGAATCCATAGATTTTCATAAATCAGGAAGCATTTCTTAACTAAGCTATATACAATCATACAGGAGAGAAGTTGTATGACAGTTCTTCTGGACCTATCTGATATGAGCTCTAAATAGGAAATTGCTTAGGCATGGACAATGTGTACAATTACGATTAGCAATATTTGAAACTGAAATAATTAAAATGCAAATTAATGCTGCACTGCAAGAATCACTAGTTGTGATTTATATCACTACAGGTGAGAAAAAAGTCCAGACTTGTAGATGACTGCAAACGTACACAAATTAAAACAGATTAGATGACATAGCAAGTCATGTCCAATTCTAACAGGCATGAATTCATCATGATAATATTTATTTATTCTGCACAATACTTCTTTTTAGCTAAGTTTTCAAATGGTGACTGTTTTTTTCATCCAAATGTTTCTCACATTTTCTGACTCACTGAGCTACAGAAAAAAATATTTTTAAAAACAAAGCTTTTTTCTGGGAAAAAAAATAAAAATAACCATATGTGAATTGTCTACATCAAATAACACAGAAGCTGAAGAGAAAGAAAAAGCAGGCATTAACTAGCCTTTCCTTGAGTTCCCAAGAAGTGTTGCAAAGTTACTCATCCATTTCCAGTGAAATCAGTTACTTAGGAAATAAACTAATTTACTCCAAGTCCACAGAGACATGAACAAGTCAGAGGCATGTCTTTCATCTGAGTCAGCCATACTCATGAAATTATTTTTCTTACATGAACAAGGGAGAGGTGAAGGAAGGAACAGAAGGGCACAGAACACTTCCCTCACAGGAACGGTATTTGAGGGAAGATGCAGAGATTCTGTACGGTTTATGCTCAGGATCTCCAAGAGAAGCCGGCACATTTCCAGACTTACCAAGTGCCATAAACAGAAAACAACTTGTTACAAGATACGTAAGCTGGAACTCAGCAGCAATGGAAGAGTAAACAATTCTTCTTCTAAGTTACTTCCAGTGGGTTTATTCATAGATTTTGAGAGCAGAGAGAGTTGCTGCAATCACTTAGTCTGATTTCCAGCATCACACAAGCTGTAGGCATATGGGACAAGCACAAATATTTAAAACACTGCCTGTTTCACAACTATTCTTAATCTCCCACAGCATTTTAGCTGTAAATTGATTAACTCTTCATGGCCGAAATTATATGGACCAATGTAAAAGGGAGATAATTATTTATGTCTATACACTGCTTTTGTATCTGTTATTTTTAGATAATTCTGTGCACAGTCCCACGTTCCTCCCATGCACAAAATAGTGTCTGCCTAAGCCATGACCTGTTCCTTACACTGCATTTTCTTCCTGCTGAGAGGTAGTATTGCAGCAATCAAGCATACATCCCTGTACCTGGTGTCTATACTCACAAGAGTATTGTTTAAAGAAGGATGAAGGACTTTTTTCTCTTATAAGACTTTCAAGATCTTGAAGTAACTGTTAGTTTATTTGAGTAATCCTACGCCAGGAAAACATACAATGCAAAAAAGATGAAAGGTTGTATGTATACTGGCAAAGAAACATATTCTTTATACTTTGTAAGGGTATTTAGCAAAGTTACAAAGTGTACAGAGGATAAATTCTATCTGCTCTTGTTTTGCAGAGATCATTTCTCTTCCAGCCATCCTCTCTCTGTGTCTGGCATATGTGGGATTAATTCTTATTCACTTTCTTACATGATTCAGTAGTTTTTTTCCTTAGGAAGGAAAGTACTAACTACTAGTTAAATAAGTACTGTTTTCTTAATGAACTATGGAGTAGTGGAATTTTATTATTTGAATGAATTTAGATGGCAACAAATTTAAGACAGTCCTTGTATAACAGGGTAGAGAAGAGACTCAGTTTCAAAATCTTTTAAAGGTAAGGATGCACCTGGAAAGTATTATGAAAGCTTTTTTTAATATCAACCTGAATCTGTACATAAAAGTGAGGATAGTCAAGATAGCAGGAGAAGAGCAATTATTTCCTGTCCCACCAGGGAACTGCTGGAAATACCTGCATCCTGCTGTTTACTCACAGAAATAGCAGCATCACACTGTAGCTGTTTTGCTTTTTATTAAAAAAGAGGTAAGATTTAATCATTGTAGAGAAGCCACTTTTGTCACGCCAACACAGCTGCTGGTGAAAGAAAGAGATGTCTAAGGGGGTTGAAAGCACACCAAGGAGGCCTGCCATTGTAGAAAGTGACTTTTTCTTTCCTGAATCTGTTTGAAAGCTTTTACATCCATGACTGTTCTCATTTTTCCTTTGGGGATATTCCCCCTTTTTTAGGAATTCTGAATCAGTGAGAGTTTTATGGTCAGAAGCAACACCAGGAACAGGTTTTGAGGAGATCAGGCATGAACCTCTCCATCAGTGCTGAGCAGCCTGTGCCACGGCCATACACAGCCTCCCTGGGCCCTTTGTGGGCCTAACTGCAGGCCAGTCACCACACCAGTGTACCATTAAACTCATATAATGTGAGTGCAGAAACTCTGAATATTAGCTTGGTCTGAAAGCATGGGAAAAGGCAATGCTTTCAGACTCACATGTCTCTGAGAGTTAAATATGTCCCACAGACTTTAAAAAAAGGCCTCAAAGGCACTTTCACAACATGCTAGCTGTCATAAAATTTTAGGCAAAGACCAGTGAAATTAATTCACCAATAAGGCCTTCATTAGATTCTCATATCTGAGTATTCAGTATAACTGGCTAGTTTGCTGTTCAGCATTTCACAGCACTGTGGTCTGTATGTGGAGCATCACCCACAGCTAAAACCTGCTGCATTGTGACGTTGGCTGTTTAAAGATTATTTGACAAGATGTTGGTACTGAGCTACAAACACAATGCAGTCACTTCCTTCAGTTGCAGAAATCACATTTATGATTCTTCTTCATAAGGTCAGCCCCTGTCAACTGGAGCCTTGTGACGTGAATCCCACAATGAATAATGCTGCTTTGATGCTCATCTAGCCAAATCTGCGCTCGGTAACTCCTTCTTTCAGTTTTGTTTCCTCCTGTGCCTCTAAATCAAGAAATAATTCTATTTATAAGTCATTTCCTCAATTAAGTCAGTCTATACTGTAAGCTGGCTTTCCACTGTTTTTATTACATTGGTTTCCCAACAGATGGTGGTTTGTTATTTTATTTTTTTCTGCCCCATGTTGGTCAAGAGATCAAAGGATTTAGCCATACTTGTCTTTTGTTTCAGGAGGTGTGTGGATGAAATTTTGCATATGTTGCACGACTGTGAAGTTGGGTTAATGTTTTCAATTGTTACTCTAACAAGATGCAAATGCTGAACTTCTGTGTTACTAGAAACATTATAGGCTCTGTTGATGAGCCAACATAATATTCCCACCCAGAAAATTGGATCGACATCTTAATATGACTGCCATACCTCTTAAAAGTACAATCTATGCCTGTAATGAATTAGGAAAACTGTATCATCTCATGGTAAAGTAAGGTAACCATGTGTCAGTGGGAATATTTACATTATGGGAATAAATAATTCATCATAACATCCTTTAACTGATAGGAGAAATAATGAACATCCAAATGCAAACTGTGGGTGTGTTTTCAGCTCCTCTGGTAGTCATCGCTAAAATTAATTTCCTTAAAATAGTCACAAAATTCTGAGTAATCCTTCTAACAATGCTAGAAATTAATGCCTTTTTCCCCTGTGGCTATGAAAAGGAAAAGTACACCTCAGTTTTAGCTTCCCCAGTATAAGTCATAGGGAACTCCACTGACGACAAATAATTCTAGAAAAAAAACACTCTACACTTTTAAAAGAATAAATTAAATCCAGATCCCAAGAGGGTCTTTAACTTGAATCACTCATTATCTGAGCATATTCAAAGTTACCCGTGGTTTTAAGACATGGACTCACAAAACAAGACATCACATGTGGTATAAGTGAAAGTCCACCCAGTGGTTCTGCGTGTGCACATGTGCACGCTCCGCTCCGCAAATTTGCTTCCATGGAGGTCTCTATCTCAGTCTTTTTTTCTCCCCTCCAGCAACATAAACAAAAGTTTTCCCACAGTTCTGAGACTTATTTCTTTGAACCTAATGAATATGTCGACTGGCTTTGGTTTCTTATTCATGGAAGCCATTCAGCTGTGGCACACTGTATACAGCTCTCCACTGTAATCAACCAGCACTGCTCAGCCACCAAGGACGAAAGCCATGTACGGGGAGGGAACAATGGTCTCCTCAGTTATCTCACTGGAAGCATTCCTACTGCATAGATTCCTCTCATTAGGCAGCTGGGGGTTCAAATTTGACACTATTACTCACACTGGACTCTTTCTGCATTGGAAAAACCTAAAAAAAAAAAAAATTTCTGTGTTATCAATTACTTTGTTGGAGTTGTTTTTTTTCCAAAAGTGCAGGACAAGATGCAGTATCTTGCCAGTTCCAAGCTTCCTTTTCTGCCACTGCATACCTGTAGAGATCAGACCAGATCCACGGAAACATCACCACTGTCTCCAGACCATATCCTTACTAGTTCTCCCTCATCTCAGGCTGTTATTTTTTTCAATTAAAACCAAATTCTAGAATGCTGGAACATCATCTGCAGAGTGACTTCTACTTACATTTTCTTTAAAAGATCTGTATAAAGTAATATTAAATTTATATGGTTCTGGAGTTTGTTTTTCAGTTTGGTTTGGCTTGGCTTGGTTTCTTAAGAATAAACTGGGAGGTCTGCCATAGCAATTTGGATATATTTATCAAGTGCTAAACAAAAGTTAGTTGCTGAATAGCTGAAATGATCAGACTTGAATAGTGATTAGAGTTTCATTAGTGGTTTCTGCTGTGCAACAAATGGCCCTTGCAGTTGTAAATTCAATGTCTTTGTTCTGTTTCTCATCATATCTTATACCTCTCCTCAGTATAACTTACTAAAGAACCATGCTTCCATTTCACCCTCTGCCATGTAGTCTGAGCTACCATACTGTTCTCACTTGTGTTAGTTTAAAACCTGATTTCATTTCCTGCATGTAAATGTTCAACTTGTAAATCTCAGAGTGAGCCTCAGACATAATTACTGACTTTGTCACTTTAGACATAAATATATTCCAAATTACTTAGGTGTAATTATGAAATATGCAAGGGCAGGACTGGATGCATTAAATGACAGCTGAAAACCTACAATGTTCATATTTCCTGTCAGTGATTAAAGCATGACCCCTTTGCTAAATACGTTACTTCCAAAAATGGTATTTGTACTGCATCTGAATTTTAAGATATTGAGCCACATCCTTTGCATACTTATGATTTGGAATATCCCTATTCTTAAAAATACACCTTTAAATAGGTAAATGGAAGGTCAAATGGATCAGCTAGTTGTCAACCATTCAGCTGTCAAAAAGGCACATCCTCCTTAACTGAATATACCAGGATAAAAAACAGTAGCAAAATATTTATTTATCATACTTTCATGGTGCTTTTTCCATTAACAGTTTAGTATGCATTATCATTTTTAGATTCTTATCTTGATAAAATAAGACACTTGGGAAAAAAAAATTTCAAAATATTTTTTTAGTGTTCCACTTTGCTGAGGATGAAATATCCACTGCAACTGTGTACTTTCCCAACAGTGAGGGGTAGGAAAATGTCAGCCATTGCTGCCATGTGTGCTACTCAGTTGAGAGAAGTTTACTTCATAAATTAAACTATTCTGACAGCTAAATTATCGCATAAAGCCTAATAGTCCTACTTTAAAGGGTCTGCTCTGGAAATAAATGTTTATTGGAAATATATTTTGGTGGGGATGACAGAATGAAGTTTTGAAAAATCTGAGTTTTCCTGGTTTAACTTCTCTTTTAGCAAAGCAAGCGTTCAAAATACAGCTAAAGTCAAAGGAGATCTGCAGTGTATTCAAAGACAGGCCTTCATAAATAATAGCATTTAACCATGAACCTGATTAATATTTGTTTACAAAGGGGTTTATGGAGTTTTTCAAAAAGTCTTTTAAATGGGAATCAAGTTACTTCTTTATGGTGACCTTCTACTTCCGTAACTTTATCACATGATAATGCAAGGTAACAAGAGGTGCCATTCGGGACGCAGCAGTCAGCCTGTGAGAAATGTATTCTTCTGCATAATAGTGCTTAAAAACATGTAGAGCTTCCAGCAACACATCCTGGTTTCCTTACTGGAATATTTGTCAGACCTTACCAGAACAACTGATTCACTTAGATTGTCATGTGAGAAAAGACTGTCATGTTCTCTGCCCTTTCCCTCCATTCCTCCTGTAAATGTTAAATTTGGTCATTAAAAAGTTAACATACCACATCCCTTCTTAAACAATGCCATAATAAATTATGGCTTGGAAAAAGAATTATATGCTATGTATAGCTACACATAACTGTACATAAAACTATATACTTAAAAATGCTAGGAAGGTGATAGTTATGACAAGATTTATTCTTTTTTAACAAGTGGAGGTAAATCGTACATGTGTGATTTTGTGTGAAGCATTTTCACACAGGGTAGCCTAAGGGACTGGAAATCGATGTCATGTGGAACAGCAGAAGTGATGGTTTACAGTCTCATCACCTCCAGAGGACTCCAGCCCTTTTGTTTTGTGATTTTGGCCACTGATCCTGGACAGATGTGTGCCTAGCACTGACTATCCTGCTACCTGCCATCCTCCACAGAAAAGAACATCAGTACAAGCAAAATGTTCTGGTGCCTGGGATTCCCCTGCACAGCAGAAATCACTTTTCAGCTTTTTACGACACAAGGTGAAGTACATCAGTCTTTAAAGTTCTAAAAGATATTTTCTTTTTCTCTGTGGTAAAACTACTCATGCAATGGGAAGAAGTGCCCCAAAAGGTGCTTACACTGTGCCTAAGATTGAGTTCTGGCTGTTCAGTTTTGTTTTCCTGTATTATAGTAACAGGATATCTGGAAGTTTGAAAGGTTAAGGCACCTGTGAACTAAAGAAGGCTTTTGCAGTCTGTAAACCAGATCATCTTTTAATGGCATTTCTCTGTAATTACAGTGATGCTTAGAACGTGTATGTCACACATAAAAGTTCCATCACAAATGAGAATAATCCTTTAACAGTATCCTTTTCCTTCATACTTTCTCTACATAAGCATATAAATACCATATAAAGGTATAGTTAATTAGATGGAAAGAAAACTAGCCTCAGGTGATTTTTAACTTAAAAAACCATTTGCTCTAATGTTTCACTTAAAAACCACAGCTCAGAATCTTGACTGACATAAACTGACACAGGTCTGCTGTATTCGATGAAGTTAGGCTAATTTATGGCACATCTACTACTACTGAAATCAATGTTTCATCCTAAATTTTTACATTAGATAAACACAACATGTTTAGTACCAGCAATAGCATTGATCCTTCAATTAGTGTGCTTCTTCAAAGTCATTCTTTCAGGAAGAAAAATGCTCTTCCATCACTACATATATAATATATACAGAAAGACAAAATGATAGATGCATAAATGTGTCTGAACAGGATGTCCATTACTTAGGAAATGCACTCTGGACCTCTTCTAATATGAAGAAAAGAAGGGATAAAAAAGAGTGGAAAGTATATTTCAGCAAAATTTTATGAGTTGAACCAAAGATTTTTAAAATACACAGAGTCCGGAAAAAGCAAATATGTTACAGGTGGTAGCATTATATAACTTCATATGCAATAACTTAATGTTTTATGTACATCATAAATCTAAACTGAATTTAAACCTTCTTTATTGATTGAGAAATAACTTGCAAGTAAAGTAATCCCAGATCTTTTAAGTTCATGCAGTTAAAAATGAGTTTTAATCTGTTAGACAATGACAAGAAATTTGGAATTAGGAGACAATAAAAGAAGCTGGTTTAGTTCTTCAGACAGCACCTATTGATTTACCTCTGCTGAAGAAACCCTAATGTGTTCCTGCTGAGGATCTGGCAAACAATTTTGTAAAAGGTACTATAGGGCATTCTGTACACCTCCACCTGTGTGTAAGGGTTAAGTAAATGGAAAATCCTGTTCTTACTGAAACAGGACTGTTCCCTGCTGGTTCACTCAAACTACCCCAAAGGGAGCCCCGGGGAAAGGGAGCAGGGCTCCTTCCCCTGCTCAGACATGCATAGGCAGGTGCATTCCGCATCCTGTTGTGATTTTCTAGGGGGTTTAATGCACCTCTGTGTCTCCCTGCAGTTGGATTTGTTCCTTTCCAGCACAGATCTGACTTGTTTGATTTTGCAACCGTTAAGTACAACATTCCTACACATCCAGCCCTGTTTCCTCAGAAGTCAGTGGGTGCAAAACACAGCTTTACTAATCACTTTCTTGCTTTGTCTGGTAATTGGTTTCCTGTATTATATTGCATTATGAGGACAGATATTGCCTAATCCCAGATCCCTGAAGTTTGTGTAGGTGTCTGTGTTAGGTCATCTCCCCTAAACTCATGCACATAAAATAGATGATATCAAGCTTTAAATTTGGCTGCCCTCAGGTATTTTCTGCATATCCACACACTATGTTCCCTCTAAATATGTTCTTTCCTGCTTCCTCATGGCTTACGTGCTTAAAGCCTATTGAAACATTAACTTTATTCTTCCCTCTAAATACTGTGGTTATTCAGCTTACACATCTGGAATGGATTTAAGCAAAGATTAGTCTGCTTTACTCCTCAGACTGCGGTGTAATTCACAACATATTAGGTTGTATACATTTGTGCACATCATTTTTAATCAGATGCACAGCATGCCGTTCATATCCTTTTAGTTTTTATTATTACTTCTGATACTGTACTTCATCAGACTCAATTAAACCTGTCTAGTTCCATCACCAGAAATTATTTTCTTCAGGTATGGAATAGGGCTGTGATACACTGCTTCATATCAAAGACATATTCGACAGATATAACAATTCATATTCCCATTACTTTATGACTGTCACACAAAGTAATTTATTTCCTTTCCCCACTCATAAAAGTTGTACAATGTTCCAGCCTCCTGCAGCCTACTCCAATTGCTTCCAGAGTCTCCTCTATCACTTGCCACTCTTTCCTTTAAATTTCACTTCTCCACCCTCTCCAGTTTGGCACACACTGATTTCCTCTTCTTTGGATTCAGGCAGGTGGGTTACATTCAGAGCTCAGATAAACAAGCAGTCGTATTAGAGGTAGGTACATTCCTTGACTATTCCCCTAATCAGTTCACATTTACCTTTGTAAGTGCTTGAAAAATAAATAAAGCAGATGGTGAAATCAGGTAATTTTCCACAAGTGTTGTGGCAGAGAAGAAATCTTCAGGAAGTATTTTAGATGGCAATTTTTAACTCATAATCAACTGCTTGTCTCTGCTTATACTATTACCTTCCTTAGTATGCTAGGGAGGTATAAACTCTACATGATACGGAAGCAGTGGCCCTTTGACACATCCAGTGCTGCTGTCTGCCATGAGAACATAAACCATCTGGCTCTCACAGATGCAGTGTGCAGGGGTGCAGGGGTTAAAATTCCATCCCCCTCATTCACAGCATCTCTAATAGCTACTGTCAATCAAGCACCCTCCTCTTCCTCATCTCCCACAGAAGAAGCACATTTGAAATTCCTGGCTAGGTAGTATGGCAGAGGAAGTAGCAGGCTCTAGCTGAGAGAAAGGACAGATTACTTTTCATTGCAGATCTAATAAATTAATTTATTAATCTGATTTTCACCCTTTCAAGGAACAGAACCCAGGCTGACTGTTAGACTTGTCAAAGCCCAAGAAGAGGTGGATACACTGCGTCCTGCCTGCCTCACTTTCTCTCCACATGGGCAGATCTGACCTGAGAAGGCAGTAAACCCTCCTGCACAACTGTTCAGAGGACACAGAAACTTATGCCACTGGAAGGGCAGGTGAAGATGATTTCACTCATATCTTAAGTATGAAAAAGAAAACAAAAGCCAACGGTGTCCAAGGCAATTCAGATAAACACACTCCTGATTTTCCTCATTTGCGAAGATGAAACCAAGGGTCATGAGAATGATTCAGACTAAAGGAGACTTACTAACTTACTGCATAAATGAAAAAAAACAGAAAACAAAACAAAAAAACCCCACCAAACCAAACCCCTCTCCAGCAATTTAGATTTTGTTTATAGTTAGGGACTGCTAAAAAGAAGCTAAAACAAGACTCCTCTTGCACTCCAGAGCCAAACACATCACTGATTCAAGACATTCAAAACCCAGAATGTTAAACCAAGGTTAGATCTGGCCTCTCATCTCTGATCATCCTTTCTATAAATCCTTGATAAAGTGTGTGTTAGTTTTATGGTACAGCAATAAAACAGTCAAATGTAGAAGTAAATGACCTCATACGAGCTCTCTCTGTGCAGATAGATTCCCTTGGCAGATAGCCAAGGATTGATTGACACACATCTTACGGAACTAGAGTTAATTAATATGTCTACCAATTCCCAAATGGATCTCAGGAAGCAGAGAATCTGTTTAATGCAGTAAGCAATGACATACTGTGTGTGGTCAAGAGACAATCACTAATTACCAAGAATGCATTGTAATAAAGAATTAAAGAATATGAACAAAACCCTTTCTGCTATGCAGCTCCCTTATCCCTTCAAAACCTTGTTCTTAGAATATTGAAAGACTTACGTTTCAAATATCAAAAGACATTTTCATAGGGAAAAATAGCTCCCAGACTATGAAGTCAAAACTCAAAGGCTCTGTTAATTTTTCTATGAGAAGAAATAGTCATCATTCATTCAACAATGATGTCTTTATTTTCAAGGAAATCTGAAAACCTGAATTGCAAAAGCATAAGGTAACTTGAAAGAGTTGTTTTTTTGAAGATCACAGAAGCTACAAGTAACACAATCATGGATTCACTAGAAAAACATATCCATAAAATGCTGAAAGCACATCAGGAGTCTGACTGCTAAGCTGAAACAGTCATGAGCAATACTCACGTAAGCCAGACAGAAAACACAGTAAAGGAGACTAATTTATATTACATACTCAACAGAAAAATAAGAGATAGGCTGCTCTGGAGAGCAAAAGTATTGAAGTGCAGCACAGAGACATTCTAGTCAAACCTTCAGCCAGGAAAACCAGCCTAGTCCCATGGCTTCCTTTGAGTGATTCTGCTTTTTACCATGGAAGATCCCACTTATCTATTATGATCACTGAAAAAATGCTACAAGAGCTACTGCAAGAATTATGCAATACTAAGCAAAAATCAGCAAGAGATTGAAGAAATGGGCAAAAAGAGAGTGATTTATTTTTCACAAAAAACTGAGGAGACAAAACTTAGGTGACATGAAAAACTGTCAGTGTGTTAGGACAAATCTGAGAAGGGGGATTTATGAAGGTGTGACACGACTTTAATCTCAGCTGGGAGAAAGCTGAGGTGGTGTCAGACTGTACTGACTGGGAGGAAACTGAAGACAGTGTTGGGCCTAGAATAAACGTAGTGGCTGAACTACCCCTCATATCAGGTATTGGTCTCAACTATAAAAAACTAGTGCTTTTTAACTTCATGAGCCAGGTAGAATGAGCTTACTTATACTTACTTGAGCCCCTGGGGGAAGAGATGCTGTGCACAGGGAGAAAAGTTATAGCTACTGCTGTGATTTATCAATCAGCACATCAGCATCTGATTCAGGAGCAGGTCTTACCAGATGTGCTTCCCAAGCCACAGAAACTAGTCAGAATGCACTTTGGCAGAAGAGATCATGGCCAAACACCAATAAAGATTAAAAAGAGGAAAAAAAGACTACTATTTTAAGGTAGTTTACCTCAGGATGGCTTCCAACCTCAATATAGGTGCAGACTGGATGAAAAGCCCCTGTTCCACAAGCGTACAGGTGGGTTTGGTTGTAAGCCTTAAGCACCTTGATGAAATTAGCACATTCTCTCTGCAAAGAAAAGGAGAAAAAATAATTATTCATAGAGTTAATTCAGTGATTCTGACTAATGGGAGCTCTTCTGTGTTAGAGATATATGGCTGAATGAACAGATTTGTAAAGTGTGATCATTTCATGCTGTTCATAAGATTGTTTATTGCTAAGCATTTAATAAATAGCCTGATTTAATCTCTCATTTAAATATCTTTGGTTGCTATTTAATAAAGCATCCAACCCCAAAGAAAAGATTACAGAAAAAAAATCCTAATTTTTGTTTCAGACATGCTTCATCTTTGTAATTTATGCTATCGCTATGTTTTTAAGACAAAACCCATTTATAGAAATGTGTCAGAATGAAATAATGAAGAAAAATGGACCAACTGTTTGCTTGTATTCAATTAAGTAACAATTAGAAGAAAAATGAGCCAGATGGAAGGAGCTGATGAAAACCAAATCATTGATATAGCATTTTTAACAATCATATGAATGCTGCCTCACCCCCACTGCCTGTATCTACTGGCCAGTCTTACACATATGAATACATATGTTAAACTTCCATACATTCATTGATAGCCCCTAGAATACAAGCTTTGCAAGACTTGGACTTTATGTTTTCTTCATAAGTGAATTATCCATCATGAGTTATTTTAATTCTCAGCAAATAAAACTTAATAGTACAAACATTATCTGTTATCTGTTAACAAAACTGTCATTGTTAATGCCTAATGTTATTAAAATGGATAGTCAAGACAACAACTTTTTCCATTTGTTTAATATTTTTATTTCAATCAGGTCTAACATAGAAAAGAAATATGTCAACGCCTGCGAGTCGCTCTACTGACACAATTGAAAAAAATGGATATCAAACAGAAGGAAAATGAGAACAATGAAATTAAGTATTTCCAGTAAAGTCTGTGTTTAAGATGAGGAAATTTTTTCTCTGCATATTTGATGACTTTTTCTGGTACACTGCTCAACTCTACCTTTCCAAGCAGACCCAGAGGGCCCATGGAAACACCACCTAAGCTACTGCACCCACAGAAATCTCCTTGACTGGCATCCTCCCTCTCTGTAACTTGCTGCTAATTAAACCAGATACTCCCAAACACAAAATAAAGGCTCTGCCAGGAAAATGCATGTGCAGTTTGAGGCATGCCTTAGGCCTCCACAGGGAAAAGCAATGAACTTACACAGATGAAACTCTGATTCCCTGCCTCACACAAAGGACTGTGCTGGATTGACACTACTCTTACAATTTTATTGTATATTTGCATAACAGATAATGGCAATGTATTAAAAAGAGCACCCAGAGAAATGCATCCAGAATCTTACTGCATCCCTGACTTACTGCTGTTAACTTATCTTTTCTACAGAGATGGAGGAGAAAACATAGAGATAGTTCAGGTAATCCAACAGGAAATTGAAAGAAATAGAGATCGATGTTACTCTTAATTTTTTCCATTCTGACCTTTCTTAATGAAAGCACACATAATTTCTGGTCCATTCTTATTCTTCCCACACACAAGTATAAGCATGAGCATACATATATTATATTTATGTTTATCCACAGACTGCTTTCCACTGTCATCTGGCCAAGAACTAAGCACTTACTGGGTATAAATAATAAAAAATACATTTCTGTATTTTTATTAATGCTGTTATTCTTTGCTGTTTTAAGTAAAAAAATATGAAAAACCCATGAAAGTGTATTAAAAATTCAATGCCTACAAGAGTAAAACGGGAAAATACCCCAAATTCATGTAACATTAACAAAATTGAAATAGATTCTTTCTTAAATTCTGAAATTCTGTGTTTCAGATGGAGCATCTGACTTCGACTCCACATTATTTAAATTGAGCAATGATGTGTGTGCATTATTAAATAAATCAGAAGTTTCTCACTTAAGAGTTGTATCTGGCCTGATATAAACACAACACTGTTTCACTAGGACAGTGTTTTGTCTTGTCAAGTTCAATGTATCATGACTTAAAGAATGTCTTTATGGTCTACTACTACCCTTTACTAAAGCTTTTAAAATTACCTACCTGGAGAACATGAAGTGTTAGAGGCTGGTGGCCACGGAAAAAATGCTGTGAGTAGATGGGCTGGACCTACAGCCAGTGTGAATAAATTGTGCTGATTTCAGAGGAATTATTCTGATTTACAGCAACACACCACCTGCGACTGTATATGCACTCAGAATCACATAACCACAGAATATTCTAAGTTGGAAGGGACCCACAAGGATCATCAAGTCCAGCTCCTCAGTGAATGGCCCACATGGGGACTGAACACACAGCCCTGGTGTTATAAACACCATTCTCCACCCCACGGAGCCCCTTCAGCTGTTTATCTGTAATATAAACACAGCGAGCAGGTATTAGACAGCTAATGCTGTAGAGGTGGGATGGGAAAACCCTACTTAGATTAGGGGCAGGAGTCTTCTTTGATTTTCACTGATGAAATTAAGAAAAGTTCTATCACCACCTTCACTGAACTATTCCAGATCAGCCTGTGGGAGAAGGTGGATTAACCCTATCACAGCCATGTTTGAAAATCCAGTGTTCAAGACTGATAGAGTATAAATGAGTAAATATCAGCCAAGTGACTTCAAATTTACAATGTATTTCCAAAAGCAGATTTAGCTTCTTCATCGCTCTTTTCAAGCTCTCCTAATTCCTTGTACAGTGTGTTTTTTACCTTAGATGTCTGAGAAATACACAGCCTAGTTAAACAATGGGGAAGGTAAATACCTACAGCAATAAACCTTTGACTATGATGAATAAATTTATATAACATTTAAAGTTCCTAGTCCAGTTCAGACTGCTCTTATAGCTCCCCTCTGTTTTATAGCTGCATAAAGGAACCATTAAGATCTATTCAGTAAATTCTCATACACCTCTCTACCAGATTAGGTTTCTTTATATATTTTACATGGTAGTAAAAAAATAAATAAAGAGGGGTATTAAACTACAATAAATGACATCAAAGTAAAGTTATAGTTCCGATTTAAGCCCTTGTCAACTCAGGAAGTTCAAAGTGAAGTTTCTGCCCTGCCTGGGAGACGGTGCTATTCTCCCTGGAACAATAGCAATAGGCACAGATTTCCATCTCAGACTGCTTCCTTTGTCTAATTGTGCTCAAGCACAGCTGCACAGGTACACCATTATGTGTGGAAATGTCGTATCTGGTCCTTTGATATTCTGAACTTAGCAAGAGTTTGCTTTGGTGAATATTGGGTTTTCCTGGTTTATGTGACTCTGGGACAAAAAAGCTTCCCACAAACCTGTAATAAACCAACTTTAACAGCTTTGAATGATTTGCAGGGACTCTAAATTTCAGCACATGGGTATGACAAAGAAGATATCAAGGGAAGTGTGTGTGCACTGAATGGGTTTGCAACCATGTGAGACTTGGGTGACTGACTCCCATTCCCATTCTGTTTCCCCATTCCTGCCCTCACAGGACAACTTCAGTGGCATTGAGGCACCATGGCATGTGAAACCTGGCAGGGAGCTCTGCTGGTCTCAATGCTGGGAGTTGGCTACGTCAACTCGACTACAAAGCAGCTCCCCAACCCCCTTGGCTGGAGGCCTGGAATGACTTGGGTGTCTCCAACTGGGCTTGTCCCACTTGGCATCAGTGTCTCCCCCTGCCAGACCCCCGGGCTAGCATTACATTGTTGGTGTGGAGGGCTGTGCCAGCAGGACGAGGCATTTCACTGCATGACTGCAGAGTGAAAGGCACTGGAAGGGAGACAAAGACAACAAAAGGCATGTAGTATCTAAGAAAATACAGCAAACAGGAGAAAGCATCCACCAGAGGAAGAGGAGGTAACCCAGAGGCAGAAATTGTAAGGAACAAATTCTCAGGGAAGTTCAACACTGTGCCTGCATGTGAGTTCAGCCGCCCAGTGCTTTTGTATCCATTTTTATATTTTCCCCAAGAAAGGAAGGTTGTTTAAAAGGAATATATTCTGGACATATCCATACCCTTTGGATATTGTTCTTTGTCAAGCAAAACAGACAAAGAAAGAAAAACAAATTCTTTTCCACATGGAAATAAGTTTTTTTCAAACCCGAGAGCAGGGTTTTGTGGGAGTTTAAATACTTTTAGCCTAATAATGTGAATGAAAATGAATGCAAGGTTTGAAAAGTTCTCTGTAGGCAGGAAAGTATTACTTGCATGGGTTATGAAAATAAATGTTAAAGAAGAGGAGCACTGGGATCATCACAGTGAACCATTATAAATTCTTGCTCCTAATAATCTTGTTCATTATAGTGAGTAGCTTCATATTAGGAAACTTTTCTTGTCTATATGAAGCTAAACACTGATTTATGCCCTAAAACTTGAGTTTATATATGCATACATAGAGCAGAAAGCATAACTACTTGCATATGACATAGAATGATTGAAGTAGATATTCAAAGGGAAAATTAGGTACATCATGTGGGAGTTACTGTAGTCCTCAAAAATACCCATTCATTTATCTACCTACCCCTGGAGAGGATTAATCTTCATTTATATTTCAATAAATCCTCTAAGGTTTCCACAAGAGCTGTAGGTTCTGCCTTTGGCCTTGTACAGAAGTGCTTCTATCTTAAAATCCAAGAAACTACATCCCTACAACACATCTGACACATTCTAGCACAGCCTGCAAGGTCTTCCTCGCTCTTTTCTGACACGGAGAACTTCTTTAGATAACTACTTCTTTATGTATATGACTGCTGGATCTGTGTCTGCAAACAGTTGTGATGGCATGATTGCCAACAACCTACAAAGTATGGCCAAAGAAATGGTGACGTGCAGTAGCTGAAGCAGTCACCACAAACCTCGGGCACAATCCAGTTTGTTTTTTTTGTTTGAAGGAATGTGGACCATAACCTTCACCAAAGCCCAAGCAGCACCCACAGGCTTTCCTGGGGTTAGTTTGGTGCATAAGTGCACCAGGGCATCCAACTGAAGCCATTCTACCTTGCATCTGGGAGTTAAAGGTACGTTTTGCCACTTGAGGGAACATGCCCCAGAAGTTCACTGGGCATTCCTGAGTGAGAAAAAGGATTGAACTTCATAAACGTGTTTACACTTCCTCTAGACTAGACTGAGGAAGCTGTGGAGTTCAGATCCTCAGCTCCATGCTGATGATTTATTAAAAAGGAAGTGGCTAGAAGAGTTTGCATCATACTATGGTAATGCAGCCACAGCACCAACTCAGCTGCAAAATCTCCTGTGCTAAAGTCCTACTTGTAAAACAAGTTAAGAAATTATTAGACTGTCACTTACATTTAGAGTGTGAATTAAAGTCAAAGAGGTCCAGTGTATCTGGACAGGTATCTTAACTCAAAATTTTAACTCCAAATACTATAGCAGCTATAAGGGCAGAGGGCCTGTCTTGAAGAGGAGATAAAGTGTTAATTAGGCTTTTCAGAAAGGCCTCCACTATATGAAGATCAATGTATCTGACTTACAAACCAAACACACAGATTTATTTTTTAAGAGTTTTCTAATATTTATATATCATGTTGATAGAACGGCTTATGCAGAGAGAGATTAGCCTGAAAAAATAAATTACAAAGAAAATGTCTGCAACCAAAAGTATAAGAGCCAAATGCAGAAAGATTGAAAAACAAACAGTAAAGATATGTAACACTGATTAGGCTGTGTTATGCAGACTTTTCCCGGACAGTTACAAAAATAAAGTCCATCCATCTGTCAAAACATCTGCTCCGCGTATGAAAATTAAAACAGAATTTAGGTGGGTTTTATGAGTTTCCAGTAATTATCTCTCCTCCAGAAGCCTGGAAGTTACATCCTTCGATCTGGATTACTAATGCAGCAAAGAGTTCTTAATGACATCTTTTTAAGTTGAAGGATAAGTCCCTGTGACTAACTAATATCCAGATTTTTCTCCTTATTTTAAGAAAGTGGTTTCATTTTTGTTAAACCAATAGTCATGTCCATACTGCTTCTCAGATATTGCAGCAAATGCAAATGGCCAGATTATGCAGGGCAATAAGTAGAAGGCTAAATGATCCTTTACAGTATCATTAGCTTCAACAGTTTTTTGCTGATTTAATCCAGATAAGCATCAGACTCAGTAATACATTCTTCCTTTTTATCTGTCTTCCCACACAAGTGATTAAAATATCATAAGATTTTGTCTGAACTGGATGGACAAGAGGATTTAGAACTATCATCTAACAGCTGGACAAGCAAAATAAATACATGTTTTGAGTCTTAAATCAAAATGGATGGACAGCTTTCATATAAAGTCCCATGCATGAGGGTAATTATTATGTTTACTTTTTCCCCTTCTTCTGTCCCATTAGTCGAATTTTCAAGTGCTGAGGTCAGGGATATCCATGGAGAATAAGTAATCCCTGATATTACTGCTGTCATTCAAATTTATCACACTGCTGAAAGATGTTCTGGACTTATCAGGGAGCTTTTTAACTTCTCTCTTTTGCTGGTGGGCTACTGCTGGCTGCCATCAGTTCAGTCTGAACTGGCAGATATCTTTTTCAGCATGGAGCAGCATTGTTTCGAGGAAAATATTTCTGAAGTGTTAGTGCAATAAATATATGTGTGATTGCCATGTACACAGATGATGGATTCTCAGCTAGACCCAGGAAAGACTTCAACATGTCAGTAAGCATGGGTGAGGAGGCCTCTTCAGGGTGAGCTCTGCATCATGAGTGCTTTCACAGCTCCTGTTGTTTGGGTGCAAGACTTTGTAAAATGTAAAATTTTAAAATTATTGCTGTGTCCCTGTTTTTATTACAGTAACATTTGGAAAAATACTGGTCCAAGTGCACAGCTGGCTTAAACAGGTCCAGAATAAGCAGTGAACAAAGCAAATTATTTGAGTCCTGTTAAAATGAAATGATCTTTTAAAATTTTATTTTATTGGAGTAAGCTGGTTGGCAACAGTGCTGCAAAGCTATTTTGTTAATGCTGGCAGGAACAGGAAAGTCCCCAAGTAGTGGGAGCTGTGTGCAGGCCCTAGTGGGTGGGGAAATTCTGCCTGGCACCTGTACTCCATGAGATAACCTTCCAGCTGAACCTGTATAGGCAGGTGCATGATTTTACAGCGGGGGAGGACAGCTGGCATGAAAACATTTGCAAACTGGGATTTATGTCTCTGTACCCCTTGCACCTCAAGGGATCAATACCATCATTTACATCCCCTTCTTGTCATTATTGTTCCTTGCAATTAGCAGGATCAATGTTTTATAGTCTTACCCTCTGAAAAAGCTAGTCTGCAGTGCTGAGTGAAGCAAGTTGAGCAGCTGAAGTATTGGGGTCTGTGTTACAGAAATGGGTCTCTATTAACTTACTTCTGCATAGTTACATCCCCCATTTTTCAAAGCCTTACAAGCAGCGTGCATTTCATCACTCACACACACACACACAAATCCAATACAAACCAAGATTGCACCTAATTTTTCAAAGCTGACAGATCCCCAGATTCAGTGGCCCTCATGCAGGGCTGTGATCTACAGGACTTTATATGGTATTGTGATTTGGGGGATTTGACTCCTTTGGAGATGTATAAATGACTCTATTCTTAGGCATGGTGACCACTGCCAGCATTGCACAGGAACCATTGATTAGTTTTTGTACCTAAATTTTCCTCTGCCAACAAGATACGACCTGAGAAACTTCAGACTGATGAGGGTTGGTAGGACATTCTTGGTTGCATAGTACAGATTAGTGTGCTTCCAGTTCTCTTTCCAGGTAAATTATGCCTGTTATCTGTCTGATTTTTTGATATGACAAGAGTTCTTAAGAATATTTAAAGTGTATAATTTACTCAAGTTGCAGGATGTCTGCATGAATTTAAACCATTAAGGCATCAAGACAAGAAAAGAGAAGCAAAGAAAGCAGATGATTAAAAAAAAGCCAGAAAAAAAAAAAAAAGGCAGCTATATCCTGATTCCTTCAAGCCACAAAACTGCAAGCCATATAAGCAAATAGTTGTACTGTCAGCACACTTGCACAGCAGATGGAAAGCTTCTCTGCTTCTGCCTTTGTGTTAGTGAGGGCAAAACACAAAATGTCTCCCTGCCTCTCTACCCACCCACCTGCAAATCTGGGCCACTACTGGTATTTGGTCATTTGGCCCAGGATTTACCAGTAAGGCTAAGCATGGAGGAAGCTGAGCTGGGTGGGATATTCCCTAGGGTCCGTCCTGAAAACAATCTTAATCCAGAAGCCATTAAAAGAAGTCATTAGAAGCCATGCTTTGTAGATGCCTCCCTTGACACATCAGACCTCTAAACCTTTGTCATTGGCACTAACCATTTGACCCAGTGATTTTTGGAAGTAAAATTTTTACAACTTTTCCTGCATTCAGTATGTTCAAACTACAAGACATGTTTCAAGCCCTGAAATTTTCATTCAGAAGACGCATATAATAAATTTTCCAGACCTGTGAACAGCTAGAGGGACGCCAAGAAAAGACTTCTTCAGCCAAAATACCTGATTTAATGACTATGTCATGGGTTTTTTTTTTTACATCTGGTTAATGCACAGTTAACAAGACAAACCAAAGTCCTCTGTGAGTGCAGTCCAGCAGACAAGTGGGTTTTTGGGTTTTGCAGGCATAGAATGACTGCTGTACGTGAAACCTTTCCATGAAATCTAGCAAGCTTCCTTTATTTTGAATTGTTATGTTTTTCTACAATATGCACTTCCTATAGTACAGAATAAATTTATTTAAGGAACAGAAGAGTATTTTAGAAATAACTCAAAATATTGGGAAGCTTTGAGGTCAAGCAGAAGCCAATTCTTTTCTGACCATAACTTTTAAAAATCTCTTTTGTTCTATAGAGTAAACTTGCCCACAGTATGAGCACAGCATTATTAGCAGAGAAATGAACGCTAATGTTGGGTTTCAGCTCAGTCAGTCTCACCAAGCCCAGCAGCAATTTAACTTGCAACCACAGCCTAGATCTAAGGAGCCTCTCACATCTATCTCTTCCATCTGGGTGGAGTAATCACCTGTCTCCTGGAAAAATCAGATTACACCCCTCCTTTCCGAATTGGATCAACACCTGCTAATTGGGTGGAGCATTCCAGACAAACGGGTTGCCAAGCCTGTTAGAGGCAGGTAAGATACTAAAGCTCCAGATCAATCAGCTTGCCTTTTTTTCAGCATAGTACAGACATATCCTCTAATGACTTCCACTCACAGCCACCTCAAATGAGTATATTCCAAACTTGTCTGTTGAAAGTGAAGGTAAAGCCATGAAGTATTGAAATGAAGTAAAAGACACTGGCATCTCCCAGGGGCAGTTGCTTAGCAGTGTGTGTGAGTGTAAATAAACACACTGCGTAAGCTACTCTAGGAGGTTACACGTGTCTGACTGTGGGAAGCTGGAAATTTCTGTGGGGATATTAAACTGCTTTGACACCACAGAGAGATGCTGAACCAGAGAAACCTTAAGTGACAGAAGCTTAAAATTCCCACTCAGTAAAAATTTGGCACCCAAGTCAAATTGCTGAAATGTGAATTTGTTGAATGGTTTTGGTGGGTTTTTTTGTTATCTTTTTTTGGTTGAATTTTTTTCTCTGTCTATATATATATATTTATTTATGATACATGTATGTTGAACTAAAGTTTTTGGAAAATGTTAATCTGAAAGGAATTGCTTAAGGGAATAAGAGATTATTAGATTACTTAAAACAACAGAGATTCCACCATTCAGTCAGAAGAAGAATAAACAAAGAAAAAAAAGTAAGAGGAAAAAAAAAAAAGGATATTATTTCCTAGGTTATGCTAAGAACTTTCCCTTTAGTTCTCTGAGTTACTACAAAACAAAAAAGAAGTTAAAAAGAAGTATTTTAACTTGCATGCAGCAGGGAGAAATTTAGTAGACCTATTTTTGGTATATGTAAGCAAGAGAACTACAGAAAAAATTAGTTGTGGCCTAATTTAATAGTTATATAGTGTCCATGTCTTGAGTATAGAAGAACTGTGATATGTGATCTTTCAAAGCAGACCTATCCTTAATTTTAAAATTAACTTTCATTGAAACAATAGATAATCAAAAAGAAAATAGACATAATATGAAACAAATTATAGAAAAAAAAATGTGACTAGCACTGAAAAAAGGCTTTTCTATAACTTCATGAGCTTCAGACTGAAGCCCTGAAACAAAACAGGGACTAAACATATCTATCATTTCTACCAGTCATCCAGTTAATGTGTTTTTCTGGAAAGAAATGTATGAAGAATAAATTTACTCTGTCCATCTTGGGGTGCAGTAAATCATAACATGGAATTACCCAACAACATTTTGAAATAGCAATAGCTGGAAACTCAGCCATAAATAATTCTCAGACTTTGCCAAGGCCAAATGAGGGCTCATGAGGAACACATATTGATAGAAAATTAAACCTCATAATTTTGCGAAGTTTTTTTTTCCTTCATTTCTGCTTTACTTTTCTAACACTGACTCTGTATTTCAACAGCAACAAAGAAAACATTTCTGCAACACTGCATTAAATCTGCTGAATATTAAATTTCCTTCAGAAGCAAATTTCTATAGTCACACCTATAACAGAAAAATGAGCCCAAAACTGGAAAATTAGCCTTCTCCTTGATCTACATCAATTTGTTCCCCATAATGAAAGATTTAAATGAACTCCCATGATACATAAATGGGTAAAATATGAAAATATGAACAACTGCCAACTTAATTCTTCCTCTGTATAAGGACACAAGTTATTACCTTACAGTAAGTGATTTTCCTTGGTCAGTTCATAGAAAGAAATATATGCAAATGCCTAATGAACACAAGCTGTAGGATCAACATCTGAAATATGCCACAAATAAGGCTTTATGCTGGTGTGTTGTGGGGGTCCATCCAGGAACTGGAGCTGGCACAACCAGAAGTTCCTGGAGGGGGACAGGTCTGTTTGAGAGCTCCACAGGACTTTGAAAGATTCCAATGTCCTTAACTCCTTTTTTACCAAGACCAGTTCATCTCTGAGTGAAGTGGTTGTAGGTTCTGAGGTTTTTTCCCCCGTCTTTCTCTTTTGTTTGTAGTCTATGCACAGCAGTTTTCCAAAGCAGCAGTCTTACAGCTGCACACTGCTTACAAATGTCTCACTCTCTCATCTCCCAAATGGTAAGGAATGCTTTGGTATGAAATTGTGTTCATATTAAAGAACACGGACAAGAAGAAGGGGTGAGCAGCCTTCGAGCTAAAAAACCCAGCAGACTAACTGGGACAGTTGATAGAGTAAGAAGGAATTTGCTCTGGCACTATTTATCCTACACATATCAAAAAAAATCACTTTTCTTCTTGTAGTCAGTCATACTGAGAGTGAATTCTGTCCCCAAACTCATCTGAGACCTGTTGTTTTGCACTTTAACTCATTTTCCCCATCTTCTCAGGAGACATTCACCTTTCTCTTTCCCCTAGCTTGGATGGGCACCCTGGGTCTTTAGGCTTTGCTAAAGGATTTTACTGCTGTGCTGGAGACAGGAAGCCAGAAAGGAAAAAGGGATGGCAATGAAGGTTGGTGGTAGAAAAGCTGGAAATTTGGCTGTAGATGTCCTCCAAAGGAAGAACCCTGACAGAAAGGAATGAACTTGTCTTTGGCACACCCAAAGGGCCAGAGGTAATTTGAGTGGAAAAATTGTGCCTGTCAGATGAATTTAGAAACATGCTTTCTAGATCCAGCCAGCATTGTATATTTAATTTTCAGATTCCCTCTTCAGATCTTTGTTTACTATAACAGATGAAAAGAATTACTTTTACTTTCTGCCTCTATGTTCTTCTATTTTCCCTACGGCAACAACAGTAATAAAATGAGTTAAAGGGATTCATGTGCAATTATTGCCAACTATGTTTTTTCCAAAGTATCACCAGATATGGCTGAGGGACACTTGTTGAGTCACTTTTTACTTTCTGGGTTCTTTTGGTTTTTGTTTCTTTCCAAATTAAATCATTGCACACTGATGGATCCATAAGCATACAGATCAATCCTCTGCCTTCCTATTTTTTGGGGAGGGGATGGAAAACTTTAAAGAAAGCATAAACTAAGATCACATATGAACACTTTGGCTTTAAATATTACTGTAACAAATGAGATGGTGAATTACATTACAGTCATGTGACTCTACTTGCATGAACAATAAACTGAATAATTGAGTGTTAGCCACACTTGAATGCAAAGAAGCATGCACAGAATATGGCTATGTTACAAAATATGTGTAAAGAGCCTTGCTACTTTGTCACTGGAAATAGGTTTCTGATCTAAAGTGATTCCAAATTGCTGTCAAGAGAACTATTAAGTATAAAAATTTTAAGCACAGTTGGAACTGGGTGAGAGATAATAACTAGGTAAAATTTAATTGTGATTAAATAGCCCAGGTAGATCCCTATCTCCTATAAATTATAATACAGTCAGTGCTTACCCACATGTAAATGTGCTGGTACACTTCAGCTGTGTAAACAGAAGAGTAACTCTTTCTGGACCTGTATGTTCATGTGACAGAGCAGATGTAGAAACTCGGTGGTACCAAGTAAAAGCACTTGGTACTCTTTGTATCTGTTTGTACATCAATGTATATTTCCCACCAGAAACATCCAGGGAGAAGCTGATATCTTACAGTGTGCTGAGTGTGTGTCTGTCATCATGCAGCTTGTCCTATGCGACTTTGTTAAAGCACCTACTGAAATTTTATACATTTATACATGTCACGGCCAGAAGAGGCTGTTTCAAGGATTTAATTTGACCTGGAATCTTTAAAAGTGGCTAAATAAATTGGATAGTCAAATCACACTTGAAAATAACATCCTAAGGTGCCCTTCAGAAACCCGTTTTTTAAGCTTTCAGGTCATAGAAACCTATTGTACCCTTTAATAGGAATTTCCCTGATTAATTTGTGTAATTTGTGAACTACTGCTACAGTGCAAATCTAATGCAGAGATGTACTGACTAAACAGCCAAAGCAGCCAAAACTTTCAAAGCAATGACAAATTAACAGCTTGAGGATTAAACGAGATTTCCAGTCAGGAACGTATCCTTGCCCTATGCCTACCTGCAAAACTAAGTAGTGTTTCTGATAACTTTTGTAAACCACCAAGCTTTGCTTTGCTGGTTTATGATATGCCAGCAATGTCAGAATGGAATTGTAGCCATTTTTTTTTTATTTTTCTGTTAGTTACCTGTCTTTGAACCACATCTAATGCAGAGGTTGCCATGTGTATTTGTAGGTGACTGTTGTATTTTTAAATGAAATATTGAGGCTCACCAGTGAGGAATGCGACTAGCAGCATGACTGTTCTGTAAGTTTAATATAAAAGCTGAGAATTATTCTGTAGAGACTTTGTCTTCTTTGATCATTACCAAGGTCTGGCCAGGAATCATGAGAAATATTCACAGGACTAACATAAACCAGAATAGATCAAATAAGACACTGAAGTCCAGAATAGCAAGAAATCCTCACAGAATTGCTCATTTAGTGAATTACGTAAGCAAATATCCAATTTATTATTTATAGCCTTTAATTTTTCATGAACAATGCTACTTTGGTGCTTGTGATACTCTATACTGAGGAAATGGAAATATATTGTAATGCTAAGTACTTACATGGGTCAGTAATTACGATTTTATTGGAAAAAATCTATATTTTAGCAGTTAACCTTTTTCAGAGAAGTCCTGCTTTAAGTAAGTATTGCATAGCTGGGAGGGGGGAGTCTTTCAGCAACTCTTCTCAGCTTACTCATACAGAAAAAAATCCAAAGCACACTTTACAAGTTTTATCTACCTAAACAGTGAGTAAAGCTTAAGTAATTAACATATATTAAGCCCTTTAAAAATAGAAATCAAAATGACTGTTTAAGTAACAAAGGGGCAGCAGGAGAGCAGGAATAGGCCCCACTGGCTGCTCTCCTCAATCCCGTGTGGACCATCCTGAGCCACGAACCTGCTGTGCTGAGACGGGCATGACTGACAGCATCAGGATAAGGAATCCCTCTGAAGGAGTGAAAACAACGCTGAACTACCTCCTATAATTATGAGAGGAAATCTCAGAGGTCATAGCTGAGGTTAGCAGTGGGGCAGGGCTGGGGTTGTGCTTGGGCTGCAGCTGCTGCAGTGCACCTGGCCCATTAGTGAGGGCTTGCATTTTCAGCACCGACTTACCCTGGAGATCAATAATTAAAAGGAGGGTTTTTTTTTTAAAAAGACCTCAATGCAGAAGTATAGACTGTCATGTAGAAAGTTTTGAACCATCACAAGTGAGGAATATATAATATCTTAGAAGTGGTACATGCTGAAAGCAGTATTATATCAAGCCTGGTTTATATGTCACTTTATTTGTCCTCTTTTTCTCCTGCTCCCTCTAATGAGAGTCTGTTGAGTTATTTTTATGGCCTTTATATTTCACACTCCCAAGGTACTGACAATGGCTTTAAGGAATAAATAAGAGAGGAATAGTAAGTTTTTTTTAAATTATCTGTAATTAGAGTTAAAGCAGTTGCATTAAATATGTTGCTTGTGATGCACTGTTTTATGGCAAGGTAGCTGTAAATATTTAAAGACAATGTTCTGATCACATCAAGATATGTATTCCCTCATTCTAGTCACCTACATGTTTATTTTATTTCTCACTTATTACTGTAGAGAACCCTAAAATTACAAAAAAAAAAACAAAAAAAAAAACAAAACCACCCCAAACAATCTTACAGGATCTACTGCCAGGGTCACCCACTGCACTGCAGAGTGGTGTGGGCTTCACCTACTCATGATCAGCAGGTGTAGCTGTCCTAGTATCACAGGAAGCAAAAGAATCAAGGTGAATAGAAGTTACAGTGTAAGCAGTCCTCTCAAGCTCACCACAGTCAGATGGGGACCTCTCAGCTTCCTCCAGAATGTGTGTCTCTACAATTTTAAACAACTAAGCTGAATTAGAATCAGCTTAGTGAAATGTATAAAGCATATATATTCTTACAACAATGAATTTCTAAAAACAACTATTAAAAAAATAAGAATATACTTTCATGCTAGGTACTGAATCTCTTATTAGTTTTCTAGCTTTTTAGTCTAATCATGAAAAAAATCTACTTAATGTAATATCATAATACTTCACATGAGACGAAGCAGGAAAGTTAGTTAATCTGCTCATATATTTAACACTAGCCCCTTTTTTTAACCTTGAATATTAGATATTCTAGGCTTCACCTTGCAAAGTACACCTTGAAAATTATTCGTGAACATGAGCATGGATTACTTTAAATGCATTATTTCTATGTAATGAGATAGCCTATGTATCTGGCATTTCAGCTGTCCCATCACATATTTAGCTTAGCCCATATTTCTTAATTTTTACCTGATCTACCTCTACTGTTCCCAGATGGCATTTTTTGAAGACAACTGTCCTCTGTGGCCTAGGTAAAGACTGATGAGACTATTTTTATTGTGACCTAGGAAATTATTCAAATGGAGCTCTCTAGAGGCATATGGTTGGCATTATGAATATTTTACAGAATCATCTCTGAAAATCAGGCCAATAGCAAATACACACGGGGCCAAGTTCCACTCTCACTTATACCTTGGCAACCACGATGATTTCCCATTTGGCTTTGCTATGCAAGTATTTGTTTGGCTTCTTGCATGCATGTATTTTTTATCTGTTTTTCCCCTTCTTCAGCCCTATTTCCCACACTGTTCCTACGAAGAAGACAGTTACTGTCAGTGTGGAATGATTGCTATTTGGGGGCTACTGGCTGTGTCTCTCTTACCTCATAAATAAAAAGGTAATATGATGTTCACAGGAATGAGGGAAAATGCTCAGAAAATTATGCCTGGTGTAGCAGTGTCTTTCCTGAGGCACCAAAACTGATGCAGAATGTTTACACCACCTTGACCTCAATATTGCTATGAACTCCATGTAGGAAAGGGCTCTGGGGAACCCACCAGCTCCAGAGAGATGCTACAAAGAGCAAGCACTTCTTGGAGCTCCCTTGAGGACTGGGACCTGGAGCAGGGCAAAAATGGGTCAAAACATTATGTACCTTCTCATCAGGAGATGAGTATGCAAGGGTTAATATTTCTCATTTTGGTATTTCTTCTTTCTTACTGGTATTTTTTCCTTTGTTATATTAATTCTATTTCATCTGCATGATTTCCATTTATAAATTGAAACCCTTGGTAATATAATAACACTTGTATATAAGAGGATTGAGAAAACTCAAGAGTGAAGTTATGATCAGATGTGTGACCTTACAGAGTAGGAAAAATACTTTAAGAATTAACACAGTAGGACATAATAAAATATTTACTATGTTTTATAAAAGGAAAAAAAATGCTAAAAATATTTGTACTTACCACAATATCTTTTCCAGCCCACTTGCACTCATCCCTTCGGGAATGTGATACAGGCCAAACAATCTAAAGACACAAAACAAAAATCACATTGTGTTATTTCATGCTTCAGCATTCACAAATTGCAGGCCAAATGCTTACAGAGTCCCTTTATCCAGTTTATCTTCCCCCCATTCTTTTCCTTATTTCCTTTTCTTTCTTAAAATTTGACAACAAAGAAATGTAATATTGGGAAAAAAATAGGAATAATAAATGTCATAGTAAAAACAATCTTGAAGTCTGCATTGTGAATTTCAGCTGTGAATCTCCAGTCCTAGTGATAAGAGCGTTGACTCTCCATTGAGTGAGTGTTCTTTTAATCTTTTAAATCTCATGTAATGGAAATACAATCTCACATTAGAATCCCAGCATGAGAAATGAGGTGTTTGCCTCTTCAGTGTATCTAATAGTTCACTCTTTTGCTAGTTCAGTTAATTAAATAATAAAAAAAGAGCCATGGTATTTGACAAGTATTGCACCATCAAAATAGAAATGTTTATGCTGTTTCTATAGAGCCACCCTAACACAACTAATCCTAAATCTAGGTTTTCTGTAGTGTTTGCTTAGTGGAAAATGGATCTCACCTCATACAGAGAAAATCCAGAGACCCTCACAGTCAATTATTCATGTTTCTTTGAAAAGCTTTTAGGAATTACATATAGAATAAAACATGATCTTCCCATAAAATGCCAAGCTATTCATTTGGGAGCCTCAGATAATGCAATATAAATGGCCTTAAGTCTGGATTACAGTCTTGGTGTTCAATATAGTTTGTTAATAGAAAGCAAAAGGCAAAATATTTAAAAAAAAATGGAATGTGGATGGCTGAAGGGGTCAAAGGAGATGTTGTAGATGATATTTGAAAATACAGTTTGCAACATTTTTTAAATTCAAAATTTTCTTAATGAAATCCAAACAGCAATCGAACATCGTAAGTCTATAAAATAAGGTTGAAAATTTTATGAGCACATTCTCTCTCAGAGGATTCCCACTACTTCCTGTTGCTATTCTCAGCTTAAAATGTACAGAGATGTGAAAATTTAAATTTACTAGGTTGAAAAACATTAACCAAACTTCTCAGATATCCCAAAAGGACCAGTTCAAGTTTAGTTCAAGTTTTGGGCAAAAATCTCAGTATTTTTCAAACCAGTGTATTTCAAGACAGATGTTCTTTCTCCTTAGTTTCGTATTAAAACCTTTTCCTCTAATTTGGTTTAAAAGACAGCTAAGTCAAACTGGTTTTAGTACATTGAACAATTTGGCTTTTTAAGTTTGGATGTTGCCATCAGCATTTAGACAGAAACCTGAGGCGTTTTCTTAGATGGCAGAAGCAACAACTAGTGAAGTTTGAGCTCAATGGCTGCATTGTAATTTTGATTGAGGTTTCTTACATGACCCTCCTATCTATAATAAACAGATCCCCAAACTCTTAAAGCCTTTTGCTTACTTTTAAATCTAGTCTAAATTCTCTAAGTCTGTTGCTAACATACATTTTCATGTCACTGACAGCAGTTTTTTATTTAATCTATTAATATTTGTATATAAAGTCAAATAGTGTTCTAAAAGTATCTGAAATCACTCTCATTCTACAGAGCTGTTTTCTCCAATGGAAACACCTTCTTTCCTTTAATTATTCCAGATGTTTTGCACATTAAGCTATTGATCCCTCAGAGAATTCAAATAAATAGCTAGTTTCCTTTATAGCTGCTCTGAAGAGAATAGAAAAGAAAATACTCAGTTTTCCTTTTATCCTCTTATCCTTAGAGAATACAAATGAATAGCCTGTCTTCCCTCTGAACAGAAAACCAAGGTATTTATTGCTATCATCTTAGGAAGCTAATAGTCAAACAGCCAAAAGGTCAGGAACACTAAGAAAAAAAAAATCCCTGGGTATTGCAGCAATATATCTCTCATAAAAGGGTACTCTCTGGATTTTAAAATGTGCCATCAAAATACTTAATATAACAAATCAAACCTCCATCCCATTGTTTACCTTCTTGGCATTTTGTCTTACTAAAATAAAGGAAAACTTAATTATTTATTTGGACTCCAACAGAAGAATGACACTAAACTGCTTGTCAGCTTTTAATTAGTCACAAACTTTTACTGGAAAATTACAATCTCCATCAAGAATGGCAATATTTTATGGATTTATTCCTCCTTTATTAATATTGGAACTGTTTTAGTTAAAAAACAGCAGAGCAGAGTGCCTACAAGTGCTGAGTTAAAGAAGAAAAATCAGCACTTGGACTCCCAAATAGCTTCTTTTATCTTCAGACAAATACAGAGCAGTAAGGTCTTTCTGTTTAAACTGTCATAACAGATGCTTGGCTTTTTTAGCAGTTGCCATGAAAGTATGTCTTGTTGGGGAAATAGCTGGATTATTCACTTATCATTTACTTCTTTTTTGTAGTCTAAAAAAAAATATTATAGATTATATAGTCAAAGGTCACAGGCTCATTATAAATTTCTTTTCATAGAGTCAGCAAATATTTTTGTCGTAACAGTATTCCTGACATCCAAACACTTACTATGTAATTCCAACAGTGCACAACCCAGTCTGAGTAATAACCAGTCTTTAACATTCGAAGTATAAATTTACATTGTACAGAACATGAATGAACGTACCTTTTGATATTCCTTGATGTTAACCAGGTTGAAAGAAAATATGTGATCCTTTGCTCCAACGTACAGCCGACCGCGTTCTTCGTCCAAGAGGAAAGTATGGTAACTGGAGCTATTAGCTAGTCCATTGAAATTGATTATATTGTTGGATTCCAACATTTCTGTAAGATAAAGGTAATACTTTTGTTGTTAATATGGTCAAATGAAATAGAAGCTTAGATTTTGACTTGTACAGATGTAATTTTAGGAATTTGTGCTTATGGTGTAGAAACAAGTGAAAGCATTATTTACCTGGGCCCCTGAATGTTTTTATTTCAAGCACCTAAACTGCTTGTAAGATTCAGCTCTACAAAGAGGTCAAAACAACAGTGAAATCAATTAAAAACCTGTATGAGTTTTTAGGTGGTAAAATTTTATCCATGTAGCTCATGAACTGTTGGACAAAGTTCAATTTTGTTCAATCAATGAGATTTGCAAGGATAAACTTGGGGATAACTGGCTGATAACCACACCTAAGCACAAAATCTATTTCCAGCAGAATAAACTATTTCATGAAGATCTTTAAGTTATGAGAAAAGGGATAAGAATGACTAGCCGATGAGATAAAATAACATGTAGCAGCTATTCTTAAATGTATTATCTTCTGAGCTTTCTCACACGGGCAGCATATTGTTCCCTTGCTTGGAACAAGAATTTAACTAGAGAAAGTAACCTTGCTTCTTTTTAAACTCAAGAGTAATTTACTAGTTCTGATATTTCTCAAAGAGATTTGAATTTGCTACGGACAGGATTTCTTTAAGTACAAGGATCCACAGAATCATCTTAGCTATTCAAACGTCAACAAAGTCATATGCATTTTTCTGAAAAAATATTTTTACCCTAAGTTAATATTGACCATAATAGTATAAATATTCATGAGAACACACTTTCTTTATGCCTATCTATATTCATATCAGGAATAGTGTGGCCACCAGGAGCAGGGAGGTCATTCTCCCCCTGTACTACTCGGCACTGGTGAGGGCACACCTTGAGTGCTGTGTCCAGTTCTGGCCCCTCAGTTTGGGAAGGACNGAATTCTGTGAATATCGGGACCAAAACCAAACCATGTCTATCATTTTAAGGCACGCCTCCACTAGTAAGTTATCAATAAGAAAGTTTCCTGGTGATGACAAACCCTTCATGGTCCAAGCCCTGAGCTTGTGATTCATGAAGGCAAAGATCCAGCTTTAGGAGCAGGAGCAGTTCCATTGATGGAGCCATGAAGACAGATGAGAAAAGGGGTGAATACATCAGCATCCAAGGGCTGATGGCCAGAAGGCATGGCCTGAGCTTCAGGTATGTAATGTCTGCATCAATTCTGCCACATGTGCAAGCCAAGGATGTGTGTAACTCCTCCCAGACCACATGCCAAATGCCTGCATGTCTAGGATTCACCTAACAGTGCAGCTGCCTTCTGTGGTTTTTCAGTTTTCAGTACGATCACTCGCATTTTCCACCATTATTCCAACTGAGAACTGATAGCATCCCATATACTGATAGAAATAAGGAGAAACTGCAGTTAAAACAAAAGTTTCTGCCTGATTTTCAGCTCATTTTCCTTTTTTCTAACTCATTCTTTTGTACTAACAAGGAAGATGTTAGGTGGGGATTTTTTGGACCTAGGTCATAGCAATACTTATGATTTTACAGAATTTCACACCTGCAGCTTTGTAGATGTTAAACCTGTTTTTGATGTTCACTTATACCAGGTGGATTTTGAAGCAGGTTGAAACTGCAAAAACATTAGTAGGCAACATACTCAAGGAAGACAAACATTGTTAGTTGCATACCATTTAGGATAGCTTTTAGCTTTAATATTCTTTCTGTAGCAAAGCATCAGAACAGACACCATATTTTGTTCCTTATTCTACACTTTTTGTCACTAAATATAACTATACATTTATATCACAAACTCGTACTGCTCAAGACTGAAGCTCACTTTTTAAAAATTATTTTTCTTTTAAATGTAACAATCAAATTACCTCAAGCAGTCTTGTCAAAATAATTCTTATGGCTTCCTGCCAAGTTCTAGAATTTGACTCTATTGTCCTCCAGTTCACTTATTTGCATTTTGTAAGAGACTTTACTAATTCTCTTTACTCTGTAATGACTGATTCAGATGTTGCATGTCGACTCGCTGAATAGTGAGTGATGTAAATGATTGATTGCTTAACTTGTCTTAAAACTCTCACTTGGCTAGAAATGCTCTGCTGTCATCTGTATCTGATCATTTTTCTTATAATACAGCTGTCAAAAACCTTTGTAATTTTTCATCTTTGTTGGTTTGAACTCGTATACCTATGATTCTGCCCTTTGTGGCTGAAGCATAAAGACAAGTGTCTGCTGAAGTCGATGTTACACAAAGGTAAAACTGATAAAAATGAAAATGAGATCAGTTAGGCACACAGCTACTTGGCTTAAAAGAAGCCTGATATGATTTTGCTAATGCAGAGCTCTAAATATTCACATCTACAGATGGTGATTGATGTTTTTTTTCTAATATTCATGAAAAATGTGAGATCATAGCATTGCAGTCTAAGCTTTGTTATGGCCAAGAGTAAATTACATCATCATCTTCACTGTTCATAAGTCTCCACAGTAAAACTTAAAAGGACCAGGTGTGGCTGTGCAGGAAAATATATATAGGTTTTTTTTTTTCTTTTACTTTTCTGTGACTTTCAGAGCCTGCAACCCAAAGACTGTTGGGGTTTTTATGAACATGCAATTTAAAGCCAAACTAAAAGCTAAACTCCATTGTCTTCTCTAAGAATGGGACATTTCTTCTAGGTTTTAATTCAGTATGTGTCATATTGTCACATTACTGACTTTTGCAGATGACAAGTGGATTTCCAGGATCTGTTGCCCAAAAGATGAGGCAGACATGCTCCAAGCAGTGTATTTTAAATCACGTGACATCACGTTTCTCCCTGTCAGGGATCAGGTTGAGAATATAAGCTGAGGAGAAAAATGTCCTTTGTGTGGATGATTCTCAATCACTACTAATTTAGGTAGGTTTGAGCTACATCCCAAGTAGGAAGTGAAATCCTAAATAATTTTTGCAGTTCCTCTGCTGTTTATTCTAAGTGATAAATACTCATCCAGTGACGAATGTGGCTTTACAGGTCATTCTGGAACAGGGTGTTGAAGAACAAAGCAATGGCATTTGCACAATCAATACAAATTAAGTATTCCACTTCCTCAAATTCGTTAAAGAGTTTACTATCCAGTGTCTTCAGTATCCAATAAGTGACTATTGCTGAGAGTAAGAGCAAAGACAGGGCTCAATCCCAGAAGGGCACTGGCATCCATCAATTTTACTAAGAGTCGCTCACTCATGCTGGCAAGGTTTGTGGATAATCAGTGATAACATAAACCAAGATTTACAACAAAGATTGCATTGTAATAACAAAAGGAAATGATGAATGCATTCAATGAATCAATGAAATTAATACCGTGTACTACCATAGCCTAAATATTTTCCCTTTTTTTCCTTATTATTTAATGTTGGCCTAGCCATGATCTATGCAGGCCATTTATGAATGGTTGCCCGTTCATAAAGCTTTTTTTTCCTTTTTTACTTCCTCTGTGATCTGTCCAGTTATTTTTATTGCAAAGATGTAACATTACTCCACCGTTTTTTCAGTAATTTCCCAGAGAATTCCTTCAGTAATTGCCCTAAGATAATTTTCTCATTTCCTTTTGACACATCCTCAGCTGTAGTCATGCCTGTAGCTTTGGAGAGGAATGAATGAGCCCTTTACACCTAACCACTGCACACTACAACTAGCATTATCTGTGAAATGCTGTATGACGTAGATTTAAAGTGGGTGGTGGTATTTTGAAGGTAAAAGAGACGTCATTACTTTTGTTATTGGTGCTTCATTCCCATATTTATTAAGTGTTGCAGGTGACCAAAACTAACAGTTTCAAATGCACCACATCTTAAAAAATAATCATACTATAATGAATGTGATGATCACTGAAACCAGATGGAGGCTGAATTTCTCAGGGTTTGTGGGCGAGATGTCCCTAATAACACTTCAACTAGCTTTAATTCACATTCCTGACTTACTTGCTCCATCTTAGTCTCCTTCCTCTGCCAGTGTCCAAGCCTGAAGTATTTGACCTTTTTCAATGTGCTTTTCTGTAGACTCTGCATGGTCTTTCTTCTATTAACTGATGTGTCTGTTGATCCAGTCTGACTTGTGTCAGAACATTCATTTTGCCAGATGGAGTTGGCAAATTTACAGAAGAAAACCAGTCCCTAACTCTTGCCTTCGTTTTAAAACGTGGTTATTTAATTTGCTAATGGAATTGTAACTTAATAGTATATATACACACAGAGGGCCAAATTCCTGCTGTGAAATCCATGGAGATATGCACGCACAAGGAATGTAGATTTGGTTTATTTTTATCACACTTCTTCATTAAAGAAGAAGCCAGAAAACTACAGCTATAGCTAAGATGAATACAGTCATGCAGATCCTGAAGTTTGTTTTATCCATGGTTGGTATTCCACTGTAAGCCTTGTTTTATGTCTGTGTTCACTCAGTGGAGTTTGTCAGGAGAAGAACATAACAAAAGAAAATCATCTTATTTTTCACTTATCTACTAGCAGGCAAACTATCTTTAATCTTTTTAGTGAGAGGGAGTTTGTCCATGTAACAACTTAGAACATTTGTGGGCTTTGGCCTACATCCCTGTTACAGACTTCACAATGACACACACCAGCCAAGAGTGTTTTTGTTGATAAGGGTCAAAAGGGCACATCAGTTCCTCTAAAAACCAGAGGAAAGGTCTGCTAGTTTCCTCAGCAGGATTCAGATCTGGCCCTGTCCTATTCCTGGTGACTCTGCAGAGTGGCTGGATCATACAGGGAGTGCTGCTCGTCACAACACGCTCCTGAAGCCAATGAGTGGGTTGCTGGTTGCACAAAACTCTCGACCTGCATTCCTCTGCCAGCAGCGATAAGATCTTGCTGTAGATCTCCCAGCAGTAGATAAAAGATGAGTCAATGCCATTATGCCATCAAACAGGGATTTTGCTGAACTGTGAGCAGTGCCTCCCACAACGTCATGCTAGAACATTTCCTTCTTCTCTCGCCAGGCTTCTACTTCGGCTACAGAGGATCAGGTGGCCGCATGTTTGCACATGCATTTCTTGCTTACACAGATGCATATTGTGCCTGCTCTGTATATCAGCATGTTTATCTTTCTAAATAATCCCAGGTGTAAATTAGTCATTACTCTTTGAGTAATTATTTGCTGAATTCTTAGATATATGCAAGGAAAGGAGTGGGTATTTTAACTTCCAACCTCTCCTGTAGCTTCCCCATTTCATTGCTGTGAGTGCAGATGGTGACTTCTGCCCCAGTCAAACAGTTATGGAAAAGGCAGGGACTGGCAGGAAATCAAGAGAGCTTCCTGTAAGGCATGAGCCAGCAGAGCTATGTGGCAAAACCAGCAGGATAAGCATGGAAAAGGCACCATACTTGTTGGGAATTCAGTCCCCTCCTGGATGAGACAATGGCTGTCACACAGCGAGACACTTCAGAGGAGTATTTCCATATATAATGGAAAACACAAGTCAGAAATCAGGTGAGTTTGATCCCATGCCAGGCCTAATGCTTAGTAAAATGGCCAATAGCCTGGAGGATAACAACTCCTTTCCCCCTACCCAGGATTTAACTACTTTATACCACAATTATTTTGTTTCACTGACACCTCAGACATCACTGGGACCTTAGGATCTAGCCCTTAGTGAGAAGAATGGTTCAGTCATCTACCCGAGTTAAAAATAACTTGCTAACAGTTTGTGGTACAATTCAAACTTCTATAAAACAAATCAAGGAAAACTAATTTGTCCTTTTATTTTCTCTTTTTAGCATTTCACCTGAGGGGGAAAAATAATTTCAGAAATTTTGTGACATCTTTTAGTTTAACTGGTCAGATGATTATATGTCTTTCAGTTATATTCAAACTGTTCCAATATTTCCAAACTATTTTTACCAGTAAGTCTTTGACTTCATATTAGGACCAGAAGAATAAAGAGACATATAAATTATCAACACCCTTCCCTCAGAAAAAAAACCCCAACAACTTATGCTTTCAGATAACTTTAGAATTATGCTGCTTGGAAATACCAGAAGTGATCAGTTTTATCTCAAATGAAACAAAAAACAGGTTTATGAAGTGTATGAGATCACATAGTGCAATAAGTGATTTATCCATTTTTAGAAATGTAACATGAAAACTTGTAATCAGCACCTTTGGGTTTTTGCTACACTAGAGTCACAGAAACTTGAAACTACACAGCGTTTGTTGTTGATGGCAACTCAATGTTATTGTAATTTGAATGAGATAAATCACTGGGAGAAAACGGAGGGTTATCTTATCAGTAATCAAAATACAATTGGAACAGAGCCCCTCACAGCTGTTCAATCAGTCCTAGCTTTCATCCTCTTCATCTACCTTATCATAACAGTTGCCAATCACCTGGTTTCACTGAACTCTACTAAAAGGAGGAAAAAAAACAGTACCATATTTGTTTTTGAGCAAAACTTTTGCTTCTGAGAGAACACGTAGTTCAGAAACACACTTCAGGGAATTATTACAATTTATCAATTAGAGGTAGCTAGGACAAGATATACAGTTTTTTGTGCAATTGTGATGTATACCAAGCATTTTAAATGAAACACTCCTGCCTACCTTCCACTGCAGCAAAGAAAACTTGAGGGCCAGGAGTATAGTTTGATTAAAACCAGATACCTGGAAGGAGGAATGTTACACCCATGTTTTGTTTCAGTTGCACCAGTATAAGCATGGAATCCTTTGACTTCAAAATACCGATGCATATGTTTTTTATACTGTAAAACTGAGAGAAGATTTTAGCTCATTAATGTCAGCACTATTTAGCTACATGACAGCCCTTAAAGTGTTTTTGGTTTGAGTAATTGAAGGGGTCACATGATATTTCAAAGACATAAAACATTTAGATTTTTAAAACCAACCTGTTTTCCCTTTATTATTTATATTATTTGTCCTTTTGGTCTCTGAAAGTGAATCCAGATTATCCCTATTGCTCAGCTGTTTTCTTATAAAACATGAGAAATATTCACCTATGAGCTAAACAAAGACTTGTAAAGCTTGATCTCATACATTTGTAAAATTATTGTAACATCCCATATCATGAATTTGGCTTTGTGAGAAAGGTTATGGCACACATTTAACCATGAACTTCACAAGTATTTAAGCCCAACATTGTTACACAATCACAGACTTACATTACCCATAACACCTATAGCTTTTTTTTTGTGTGAGTATGATGCATCAGGCAAGAATATATGATGGCAAAAGGAGACCGTAATCTGCTTTTACTAAGACATTGTCTGTCTAAGGGAAAATTCATCTGTCTTGAGATTTGAGGAGGTAACATCTTTGCTACCTCCCACTTGTGCTGGTATAAGAACTGCTCAGGAGAAATAATGATAGTGATGCATCATACTAACGAGCACCCAGATCTTAGGGACATCTGTAACTATCAAGGTTCTTTAAAATGTAGCAATAATACAGCAAAATAATGATCTAATGCAAAGTTTATAAACATTCTAACTCACATACTAAAAACACTGCAGGCATATTAACTCAGCCCTCTGAGTTTGGTTAGCCCAACGTGGCACTGCATGACCTGAAATTGCACCATCTGAGCTAGCACAGGTAAACAGCCAGCTAAATCCTATTCATTAAATAACTCAGTTATCAGATCTAGTTAGAAGTTAATCAATTTTCAACTCTCTCCATGATACTTCTATGAAGTTAGTCTCCAGCAAGCAGAACCGGTACTGGTTATCAATTAAGTAAAACTGTGGGTAGCTCTAACTTCAAGGAGTGATTACCTTATCTATAAACAGTACTGGCCTTGTCTATTAAATATCATAGCACAGAGGCACAAACAACTTTGCAGGGACTAACACACAGTTGTTCCAAGCAGGAATGAGGTGGGAAGACTGTCACATCCCATCCTCTGCATGCTCGAGATACATGCTGGATCCAAGTGTAGCATGGAGCACAATTCTTACTTACTGACTGTTCCCAAATAAAGCAAGAATTCATGAACTTTTTCTGCCAGAACAAAAGCAAGGCAGGAAAAGAGCTGCTGCTCTCTATAGGCACAGCTACATGCTCCAGACTGACCATACTGCAGTGTAAGTGCACCTGAGTTACCCCGAAACTCACTTATGTACTCACAGTGCCCAACAACACTGGCTAAGCAAAGCCAGTTTAGATGAATTGATTTTGCTCTTCATCTAATTGTTACTCAGTGAAGCTACATGTTGAATTATTAGGGTGTTTTCTCAGGCAAACTACTTTGAAGTTAGATCAAAAGACATGATTATGTTTTGTCATAATCATGACAATGAAAGTCAGATATACACAATCCAAGGACAAAACGTCTACATGATGACTTTTGTACAAGTACAATTTGAGAAGTTTTATGTTTTATTTATTATTATTAAAGTCAGTTCATCTTCCAAAGAATCATTATTTCTGAGTAAAAACTCAGATGAGAGTAAAATTGTCTGAATAATGCCAGAACCTGTCACCCTGTCTGGAGACTATTACATAAAATACTACTTAAATACAATGGTGTTTTAGAAAATTCCCTTCTGAAAAGGGAACCTCCTAACAACTGAACCTGAAAGTCAAAAACCCAGTCAGCGTCTTTGTGATTTACACCCATGGACTATTAGGAGTCAAAAGTAACAACAATGTCCATATGCGTACTCAATTTGCAGTTATGATAAAACCCTTCCTCATGCAAGTGTATTCCTTTTCTGGGACAAAAGTATTGATGGATTTTTTAACACTTAAAGAAATCCTGCTTTCAAGTACCAAATCAATGTACTTCAAAAATAAGTTAGCTCATTTAAAAGAACCAGGACATATGAGCTGTTAAGTTTCATAGCAATATCAGAGGAAATTTTTTTCAAGATTGGTGCTTTTATTTTCAAGTGTGACTTTGCTGTTTGACAAGCAAGTTACCATTGACCCTTGGAAAGACTAATGGGGTAGGCCTGTAAAGGATTTAGATGTCAAAATTGAGACAGTGTAAGAATGAGGGTGAGCCATCAGTAAGTGAGAGTGTCAGTGCTTTCTCTGGCTTAAGGCTGCAAGGGAGAGTGTCTCTACAGCTTCAAACACTGGGATGGAGGAAACCCAGCAGAGGTAGATTCAATCTGAAATTAAACAAGCTCTAAACTGATGGCAGGCAGGTTTGGATTTGATAGGAGCAAGAAATTCTTTGCTATGAAGGTGGTAAGACACAGGCCCAGGTTGCCCAGAGAAGATGTGGATGATCCATCCCTGAAATTGTTCAAGGCCACTTTGCATGAGGCTTTGAGCAATCTGGTCTAGTGCAAGGTGTTCCTGCTCATGGCAAGGTGTCCCATACTCCTGGAACTAGATGATCTATGAGGTCACTTTCAACCCAAACTATTCTATGTTTCTGTAGTCTTTCTGTGCCTTCTCTGATATATTTTATTTTTATTACAGAACAGACAATATAAACCTACACAAATTATTTACTAAGGTGAATTATTTAATATACACAACAGGGTTAGGAAGATTCCCTGGAAATTTAGTTGCATATGCAAAACTACAAAATAGAATAAGTAACACTTGTGTTTTCAGCAGATTTGTGATGGAAAATGCATCTGACCTGCTTCAAAAAAGGTCTTTTTATGCTTGAAAATCATGTGTGAAACTCTTGTCTCTATCTGTGTAACAACTCTTCAAAGTCCTCTGATTAATAAGATGCAAAAAGGGCTTTGGGTTAGTCCTGCTAGTAGGTAAATCATTATAATCATTTTAATTTATATAGCAGCTGGCTTAGATGGACTGTGTCCAGGTTTTCATATATGGGTACATATTAGTGACCTCATATTCTTAATTTCAGACATAGCTATCAACACTCCTTCTGTTATTTTTTTTTTTTTTCCAGAATGGATCCACCCTTCACTTTGATCACATATCCAGCACTTTGAAGAATTGTCTTTTAACATTAATAGAAGGGATGAGTAAAATTCATGCTTGGATTTATATCCTTCTCTCTTCTGTTAGCTCTTGTTTCTTCTAATCCATAAGTGAGGTTTTGGATGAGTTTCAGCAAGGGGCTGAAGGCAACGACTGCAGTTAAGCAGTCTGTGTAGCTCATACAGATACACACAGCTCCACTGTGCACTTTAATTGCAGCAAAATACAGCAGGGACTTCTAACCCCTGACACTCCTTGCATAGACTTCCATGCCAAAATAAAGTGATAATGCCCAATTTTGCTCTTAATTTATCCTAATGAAAATCAATGGATTTACACCATAGATAAAAGATTCTGATTGCAATGTGTGTAATATATTTATTGTTCATTAGAGCAAATTAGTAAACATTATTTATCAAACGTTTCCAGTTGCACCTACAATCTTCTGTGCATCAAAAAGGAATTTCCAGTTTTTCCCCTTCCATCCAAATGTCATAAACATAATAATTAATCATTCAGCAGCAAAGCCCCCATTTCTCAAATGAAAGTGAATTTTTTCATGCCAAATACTGCTCTATCAATCAAAATTTTAAATGTCTTTCAAGTTACACAAACCTAATTAGATCTACTTTCACTTTTTTATTACACACTCAAATAAGAAACAAGAAATTTATAATTAACTGCTACATTCAAAATGGAAAGTAAACCTTACATACAATTTTTTACATTCATTTTTTGGATTCTAGGCATAAACTAAAAGGGCTGGGAGGAATGCATTTCTACCTACAATTTCACTACATAGAAGCAAACTTGCAGCTGTAATTTTGACTACATCAAGAAACTACAGTGTGAAGAGCTTTAAATAGTTTTAAAATCACCCAAAATTTGTCTTAATCCACCTCACACAACACAAAGTTAAGCTGTAGAAATTCTTGACGTGGGCTGTTGTAAATGGTAAAATTGGTTATAGTTTCAAGGGATAAAGTGGCAAAATCAAGAAAAAGAAGACTTTAAGAGGCTATTAAATTTAGAGACAAAGCCTCTAGCTCACCAAGTTCCAGAAATTCAAATTGTAGAAAACTTAGAGAATATTTTGGGGAACTCTCACTCTCTGATTGACCTAACCCTGTTATCTTCTACTGTGGAGAACCGTGGTTATGGACACACCATACTATGTGTTTGCTTTGGCTGTGACTGGAGACAACATACTTCCCTCCTAATCATGTGTGGATAAAAATGCAGCCATGACCTGAGTCTTGACAAGGAAAGTGAAGATGCAGAACTTGAAATCTAATTCAGCAAAATGATTGCTGCGACTCCCTTCCCAGCTGGCCATGGGACCTCCCTCACCCTTCCTCCTCCCCACTTCATCTCCCCTCCTCAAACCCTTTGGGGCCTCCAGGGTGAGTGGAAGTATCTGCACACACCAGAATTTCACAATGACTGAATTCAATTTCTCTAACAGCATTTCAACTCCTATATCCTTCTAAATGCCTTTTGTTTTGAAATAACTTGTCCATATTGGATCTTTTAAGTGAACTTCAGAAAGACCCATCAGCAATTTCCAGTAGAGGTGGAAGAGGAGAAGTGAGTGGATTATCAACAGCACTCAGGCAGCACCTCCTGTCTGGCTGGGCTTAATGCAGGATGAGTTTGGATACAACTTCACAGTGCCTGACCTCAGAGCACAGGTTCACTTGCTCAAAGACATGTCAGCGTAAATACAGTTGGATTTGTTTGAACAACAAATCACCTGGTACATCAGCCTCTATTTAGAGCAGCCTCAGAAGGGGATCCAAAGACAACTGAAAGTCACTTCATGATGTTTTGAGTCCAAGACCACTCGGCCAGTCCCACCTGAACTGGCCCGTAGCAGGTTCCTGGTGGCTGCTCTCAGCTGACATGGCCCAACTCCAACATGTCCAGCCACATCTCCTCCCACCTCCTGCAGCAAATGTCAGTAAGAGGGAGGTGACAAGAACAGAAATTAGAATTGAAAAAGTGAAAATACCATTCCAAAAGTAACAAAAACCAAGCAATATTATGTTCAACAAAATTAACTTGGAGGGGAGGAGGGAAAATCTGGTGTGGCTGCCTGCCATACTAAATATCCATCCTTTTCCAGAGGTTTTATTCTTTTCCACTTTCTTTAAACTAGCAGAAAGGTGATCTAGTCTACACCACTGATCCTAGGTGTCTCATCAATCTAAATAAAGGGTGGCTCTTCTTGCATCAACACAATAGCATCATTATCCTCAGTGTTAGCACCAGGAAAGAAAAATAATGGAAGTTTTTATTTCTGAAGCTCCAGTGGAATATAAATGAGAATCATTATATCATTTTTGCTCAAGCCACAAAAACTGCACTTTTCTTACCAAGACAGAAATCAGAGATCACATTCGTATAATTTACTTTGTGTCCCTGTCAGAACAGAAGCCTTTAGAGAATGATCCGTAGACTGAAGGTATCAGTGAAATGGTCCAGGCACACCGAAATGGAAAGCAGAGTTTGCCTTCTTATCTTTACTATGTAAAATGAGAATTACCAGAATGTAACAATTTTTGCAAAATGTACTGCAAATTTTAACCTAGTTTATTTTTTCCACACTCTGCATTTATTTGCACTTTGTGTGCTTTGAAGCAGGGCCATTTTCCACCTGGATTTAGGAAACGTTGTCCACTGGCACCATATTGCCATACCAGCGCAATGTGAATTTAATGAATTTCTTACACACGTTGTGTAGCCTCAGTGTAAGTTTGGTTCATGTAAAGGGCACATTAAAACTTGGAATGTTGTGGGGGGAAAAGGCAGGGCACTTTCCAGTTCCCCTTCCAGACCCAGTGATATTATTCATTCTCGGCAGCTCCACTGGTTACTCTACTAATTTCCCTCCAAAAGAATGCTCCTTTGGGTGCAATATTCAAGTGTATGTGTATGTCAACTGCCACACAGGCTTCCAAATGCCCACATTGATCCAAGATACCATGAGTCACTGTTGACAGATGAGGAACATTCACACAAAATCCCTGCTGAAAGTTAAAGGAGAACTCACATTTTTCCTTGATGCTCATACACTAACACATTGTGGTTAATGGTACACTCCAGAGATTTGGGGGAGGGGGGGGGAATTAAAAAAATTGAAGTTACAATTCACCTAAAATTGAACAGGACACTGATTCAGTGTTTCCAAATTAAAGTAGCACTGGGTGGTTCCAAGTAAGTTCTGAAGACACATTTCAGCAGACTAGAAACTGGTATAACTATTGCTTTATTGCTTTTAGTACACCCAAATTAATTTACAGCAGATGTGTATGTGTTAAACACTTTAACGGAAATGTACTAAACATGCTTCTAAAACTTCTTATCATCTAGCAAGATTTTGATTAAATTTGCAATAAACTAATGTCATAATAGAGTCCCTACATGTTTATAATGTTTGAAGACTAAGTAATACCCGAGAAAGACATTACAAAGCAGCATCATGACATTCTGTTGCAGACCACATTCATGCTTCTAAGATAGCTGGGAAAATGACTCCTTGTCCTGATGATAAAGAGTTTTCCTACTGACACATATATATTTGAAAACCTTCAGGAATGGATATCTCACAGTCTTGAAAACAGTGCTTTACCAATCAGTGTACAACAAATACACTACTTTTTACAAAGTTTTCAAAACTTATTTCAACCATTTATTTCCTGTAATGTCAAATAAATATTCAAAATCAAGTATTTTATTTTTTTCCATAAACAAATGTAACTCCAGTAGCAGCTGACACGGCTTTGAGTATAATGGCAAACACTTGGGTTTATTTCTAGCTAGTCTAATTATGAACGGCATCTGGGTAGACGTGTTTTCTTTTTGTAGCCAGTTATACTAATTTGACCTTCTGGGGAAACAATTTCAAAATGTCAACATTTGCATGCCTGAATCCTGCTATGAACTAGAAGGATTCGTGTGCAGAGGTCCTGCCTCAAGCTGTGACACACTACTTACCTCCTCACAGGGAGTTAACACATTAATTTGAACAAATGAAATTAGAACAGCCAACTCTCTGTGGTGGGCAGAGGAAACATACCCTGGCCATAGTGGCTGACTGCAGCTTCAGTGCAGTATTGCTTAATTAAACAGTTGTATGACAGCTGCATAAGGAGTGCATAAACACCCCACAAAAGAGGAGGTCTTCAAGCTTGGAGGTGTAAGTGAATGCAGTACTGAGTTCCTTAAAAGGAAAGTTACTTTTGCCCTTTTTAGAAGTAAAACTTTGAGATTTAAGAGAATAATTTACACGTTTTCTGGTTTCTGCAGATGTGTATTCCAGAAAGCACTCCTGAGATTCAGACGCTAACAAGTCTGAACAGGAATCTGGTAGAAAGGTCTGCAAGTTGAGGAAGCTCGCATCTGCTCCACTGCTTAGTTCAACCAGTTTGTGACCCTTGAGGTCTAATCCAAAGCCAAGCAAAGGCAGTGGGATTTTACTGATTGTGCTGAAAACTGCATCAAGCCAATGGATTAAGGGTATGATTCCTACAGGACCTATGTTTTCAGGAACTTCCTCCAAAACATTTGCCCTTATAACCTCAGAAACATTTTTTTTTAAAGTATGTACTTTAAGCTAAAACACAGGGTCCCCATGGATGTCACTAGGTAACACTCTTATGCACAGAGCTCCAAATACATTCCTTATTTTGTGATTAAATGTTCAAGCTGACATGCTTTGCAATGATCTCTATGGGGAAAATAATAAGCAGTGGGAATTTTCTATTTTGCCTTAGCCCAACTCATCTGAGCTGGAGTGGGCTTTAGGAAGCAGGATTTGGTGTTGGTTCATGCATGTTCTTTGCCTGTCCCACTGTTTGCCATGCTATCTGAACTCTGTTTCAGAAGAATACTAAAATAACAAATGGTGTGCACTACACCTAACCTGGATACCTGATCTCGGCCCAAGTTTTAGTTATGTCACGAAGCAGTTTGCTGAAAATAAGTGTTAATGTAGGTCAGTGGAAGTCACAAGGTGCCCCTGAGGATCTCCACAAAGAGATCAAATCTGCCTATATTTAAGAACATAGATTAATCACCTACCGTTTTATTCTGTAGAAGAGACCTCAGCATTAAGCTGGAATGCACTATTTTAACTGTAGGTATTCATTTATTAAGACAGATTCAAATGCATGTTTTTTGTATGTTATCCTTACTTTGTTCAATGTGCAGAATGGATGAAACATCAAATTTACCTTTCTTTTTGAGCTTTTCGGTATTTCTCCTAATGACTACATACCCTTCAAATGCTGGTGTGGAACAGGGAATTATTAAATTGCTTTTCACCTATACTAAGGCAAAAATCTGTGTCAGAAGCATGATTCAATTGAAAAGAAGCTGTTCCGATTCCTAACTTACGTAGGCACGAAAAGAGAGAAAACAAAAGTATGCTAAACTAACAGGCATTTGATCTGACTCATCAAGTCCTGATCTTTGAGAATAGTAGGAATCTGTTTGTCCCCTGCCTCACTCATCACACAGACTAGAATCTGCAATAAATGAAGTAGGGGTGTCACACACAGATCTCACCTTGCTGCTTTACCCAGCCCCATTCTGCTTAAGAGATGCAGAAGTGCCATAGAAATAACAGGGAAAAAAAGTGTAATTAATGGTTGCAAGGTACATCTGCATATGAAATGGGCTGCTGAATTCTCAGTTGTGTGAGCAGAGAAAGGCTTCCTCTCCGGAATTCAGACTTATTACTAGTCAGGCTCTACATCACAGATTCACATCCAGAAGTGAAATGTGTTGGCCGAAAGTTTCCAAATAGAAAGAAGCAAGACGCTCACCATGCAAACTTTCAATCCAGAGTGTTACACATTTCAAGAAACTAAACCCATCAATTTATCACAGGAAATGCCAGGCAGTTAATTAGTGTTCAAATAATAAGGCATTTACTATGAGGAAATGTATGACTTTTAGTCTTAAAACTTACTTAACACACCTTTCTTCTGAATTCAGAATTTAAATCCTGATTTAGATTTTACACACTAACCTGTAGTTTCCTCACATTGGAAACCTCCATATATGCATGCACATCCTAATTCCCGCATAATCCTGAGTGGTTTACCTCTTAAAATAAACAGACTCTACCTTATGTCCTTACTGGATTACTGTGAGTAGGATGTTTACATAAAGGATATAGCTAAGTATTCACTGAACATAACAAGACTACAATTCACTCCCATGCATTAGAGCCCATTATAATTTGGTGGCTATATTTAAATAAACCAACATTTAAGTATACTGGCAATTACTATCGAAAGTTAATACTCTAATTGTGTCCAATCCTCCCACTCCAGAGTCTGATTCATTGAACTACCCATTAAGTGTAAATATGAAGATGAGAATTTTGTGTGAGAGAAAGAAAGCATAATTTATAGTCCAGGTGCATTAGATGCCAGTTTAGTAAACATTTGTATTTTCACAGTTAATAATACTAATTACACTGTGCATTATCCTTCATGCAAAGATCTAACCGCAATCTAATAAACAACAGGACCCAAGTCTCATTGTCAGTCACTTATCTGGGCAGCGTAGAAGAGTTTCAAGATGGAAATCAACATTTTAAACCTTTCTTGTACTATCCTAATTGTGGGTTTTTCAAGATGGAAATCAACATTTTAAACCTTTCTTGTACTATCCTAATTGTGGGTTATCTCCACGACATGAAGCAAAAGATGCTGAAGTTGTGCTGACCTGAACCATACTGAACCGCAAAAACCAAGTGCCAATTCAGGCTGACACAGCACCACAAGATTGGAATTAGTGAGCCTGAGTGAGTAATGTCTGTGGAGAAAAAGAGATGGCTAAGGGGTGATCTAAGTGTTGTCTTAGATTACCTGTTGGGCACAGTGAAAGAACAAGAGATAACATGCACAAGTTGAGTCAGGGAAATACTCAATGGGATATACAGAAAAAACTCTTAACTGCAACCATAACCAGAGAGTTTACAGTCTTCACCCTTGGATACCGTCAAAACTTGACACAGTCAGACACAAAACCCCCAATCTAATTCTGAATATAGCCTTGCTTTGAGCAGGAGGTTGAATTAGAACCTTCCAACCATATTTTTCCCTATGCATTAAATATATTGATTTAGCTGTGATAAATTAGGTGTTTAAAAAAAAAAAAACAAAACAGGAGATTATTGGCAAGTTCCTCCTGTTATTAAAAGAAACAAAAATATCCTCCAAAATTTATTAATCTGTCTTAAAGATTATTTTTCCTGAGGTATTTCTGAGGGTAAAAAATCCCTTACAGTAAGTAAAAGCAGAAAGCAAACAAATGGGCAACAGGAGATACGGCACACTATGCTCCTTGTAAAGCAGCTGGGGGCTACAGTGGAGCATAAATACTACTGCTTCTGCTTTACTGATATGTTAGATATGTCAAATACTGGAATTCATATGCAAGTTTGGCCAGATTCTCAAACAGCATAATAGATGGCAATATAGCTATGTAGATTTTAATCTACTTATCATGTTTTCATTTGTTGTGCCCTCATATATTCACAACACAATCTCTTTTTAAGTAACAGCATTTTTAAATCATGCAAGCATGAACAGGCAATAGTTCCTCTGGACTGATATTTTCAACAAAATAGCCCTTTATGTATTAGTGCTGTTTGTGTTTATTACATGACCACATTAAAGATCCCTGTGAAAAATTTTCATGAGATAATGTGGTAAACAGCAAATAAAAGGGGCACAGGCAAACATCACCTTAATGGTGATTAAGTAACAATCTCAACACACTGAAAAAATTGGTGTCCTTTTGACTTCAGCATTCCCCAAATCTCACTCCAGCTGCTGGACAGCATGTGCACCACAGCCATAAAGAACACAATGAGACTTAACAAACATGCTTTCACAGTCTATTTTGCAGAAGAACAGTCTGGAAGAAATAGGGAAGGTACTTACAGAGTTCAGAGTGTAATCTGTTGTGGCTGTTTAAAAAACAAGGGAATGTTGATATAGAAAGACAAAAGAACTGCAGTGTTAAGAGTTTAACTCCTTTTCCTTTTATGGCCTGTTACTGCATGGCTGAACATTGCCACTTACTTTGTATTTTCAGAAAATACTGAATTTAAGAAAACTCTTTTGTTCCATTTGCAGCCCACATGCTGACACAGCATCTCATCTCTTATTGTTCTGACTTAATTATTACCTGATATATTTGATGTGCTAGAAGATAAGAAGCACAAAGATTCCAGTTACCTTAGAGACACCAAAAGAAGAAACACTTAGCAAAAGAACAGCTGAGAAGAGGCTGTTTCTGGCAGTTTCACTCTGGGGTGTGTGTTAGACCCACAAATGTCAGTTCAGACCCCGTAAGTCAGGAGTCTTTGTTGGGGCTCTGCTGAGCACTGAATGATCTCACCCTCTCCTGACTCCCACACACAGAGGTATACAGGGAAGAGCAGGCTCAACCAGTCTTAAATTCCTTTGACAGTTCAGACTCCAGATAGATTCTGTAGCAGTGGAAGCAGGGCTCATAGCAACAGTTAGAGAGATGTGTTTTGAAGGAACAAATTTATTCAAGGTTAATAAACGTTTCTACTGTCATTTTCCATGGATGGTAGTTCTGGTGATGAGCAAATCCTCACAATGGAAATCTGGCTCCTATGGAAATTTTGAAAGCTTGCAGGATCTGATAAGGCACAATACTAGGTGGAAAGGACTGATTCCTATATAGCTCCCATGAAAATTTCTGAGACAGCGGCTTCTCAAAATCTGAGCCCTCACAGCTCCAGCCTTGCCTAGAATAGATGCAATCAAGCTGTACTTCATTAGTATTGCATCAACTTGTTTTGTATCAACAATCTGAAGACATCTCTCAAGAGGTCTTATTCATTTAAACTAACTTAAAAAAGAAATAAAATTTGATGTTTGATTTCCCCATGGGAAAGTAAGTTCTGTGATTGTGGCAAAAAAATGTGAAGTAGATGACCCAATAAAAATCAAAACCTCTGACTTTTTGCTGGGAAATAGAATAGAGCATGGGGTAACATCATCATTAGGATCATAGCAAAAATTAGGAATCTCCATAGCTCTTCAAGTGATCCTTTTACCTACTAAAAAGGAAATCTCAATGAATACATGGTATAAGAAAGCAAACTGCTAGAGAGTAAAAGCTCTTTTACCAAAAAAAAATTGTACTGTGGTTCCAGGAGAGATGAACACTCCTAGCTGGGTTCCTGAACAAAGGATATCAAATGAAGGCAGGAGGAAATAAAGCCTGACTCCATGTAATGTGTGCCAACTGTGGTCACATAAAGCCAAGAAATCTTGGAATGCTTTGAGTATGTAGTATTTTTAGAGCTCTAATAAGGCACACCTGAGCTCCTCTTTACCACATTTAAAGACATGTGCCACAGAAGTTAGATTTTGCTGTGCATTTTTGCCTATTCCAGAAACCTGTAATTAAAAAGCATTCATGTGGAGGAGAGCAGAACACTCAGTTTGCCCATTCAGATTCCTCTGAATTACTCCTACATACTGTTCCAAAGGGCATAACATATAGCAATGTTCTCAAATTTTTCTTAAGTCATTTGGCTAAGAAGAGTAGATGACACTGCTATGCCTGCCTTGTTGAAACCAAATATTCTGTACCTCCTACAGATGTTCTCCCTCAATTCCTTGACTTACTGGAGTGTATGTCTACACCAGCTGTCTTCCTTCAGCATCTCCAGAACTCTGAGCCAGAACGAGAAACAAACCTGTCTCTACTATTAATAAGATTTATTTTCATTTTACCTAACTAAGCAGTGCAGTAAAAGAGAAAACTGTAAGAATTAAGCTCCTCCACACCAGACACACAAGCTACAATAACCCTACTGTCTACTCTGGTAAGCAGGTATTGGTATCAAAAGTTACACTGTACACAGAGAAGTCAAAATGAGTTATGACAGCATGAAGGAACTGAGGGACTGTTGGTTTCACTCCATCCAATTTACGCTCAGGAAGAGGTGATGTTACCCAGAAGCCAGATGCAGTCCCATCAGTGCCAGAGTAATCAGATCTCATATATACAGTATATGTGATCCAGAGGTGGAATACAGGTAGCCAGTCATTTGGAACAGTCATGTGCCAAGCAACTCTAGTAGCACAATACTAGGAAAAAAAGCATGGAATCAAAATACACACTGTGTCTATAAAAATAAAGGAGGACTAGGAAAATGTTCAAATACCTAAGTTTTACAGGAATCCAGTTACATTTTTATTAAAAATAATAATAATAATATAGAATTATATTACAATTAAATGCTGTCTGCTTTCAAGTCAAGGAATTTAGTTTGTATGTCATCCAGGAGTGAGGGTATCAGTACATGACATGTATAATTATTCTTTCCTGGTCAGAAATTGGGCTGGCACTTTCTGTACTAGCTGATCTCCTGTAATCTTTACAATTATTTTCTGCTAGAGTATATTGCAATACTGATCCCTAAATACACACTGGTTGTCTACTATGGCAACAACATCTTATTGCTGGCTTGAACTACTGAATGGGAGGCTACAGAAAAGGTTGACACAGACTCCCCCTGAAGTGCCCAGTGACAAGAGTCAACACAGCAAATTTTGGTTAGAAACCAGATCAAACTTCTTCAGCGTGAAGATGATCAATCACTGGCACAGAGGGATAGAGAGGCTGCAGAATTTCCAACTTGAAGATACTCAAATGTTGCCTGGAGAGAGCCCCAAACAACCTGAGTTAGTCAGCCTTGCTTGGGGCAGGGGCTGCATGTTAAACTCGAGGACTTTCAGCAGCCCCTTCCAACCTAATTTACTCTGATTTTTTAATGATACACCTGCCCACTGTCGTCATCTATAAGGGTAAAGCAAGCTCTTACTTATACTTTCTTTTTAATAGCTACTGTTGTTTTCACACAAGCATTCATTTTTTTAAAAATATATACCCTACCACTTCTACAGCACTTCTACAGCACTTCTACAGCAGTCTACATGGTAAACTTCTTTCCTCGAGTAGGAAGGAAGAATCATAATGATGAATTAGGGTATTCTGTCAGGGCACACAGGCACCTAAAGCAGAATCAGTGGGGTAAAACAAGCTGAAACACCCAAGACAATAGCAGTGTACGTATGCCACATGTTATGCAGCAGAGAGAAGAAACTCTAAGATTGATCAAGTCCTCTAAAACTGAGATCTTGTAGTTCAGAGAAAACTATTGCAACTAGTTAAAATTACAAACTGAGATAAAACTAACACAAAATCTTCCCCCAGTTTTCTGTCAGTGAAAATGCCAGTAATTTTGCTGCTGCTGCTGTTGTTGAAATAAAGATATCTCAGGAGCACAAGAACACTGTGGGGGTGGATACAGAGAAAGTGGCAACCATAGACACAACTTCAAGCAAGCAGGTTCAAACTTTAATGACCTGTGTAGGAAGATAAATGAGACTTCAAGAGAAAACAGCACTGTTGGCATGAGGATGTTGTTAGGTGCAGCAGGCAAGCACTCTCAGAGTTGATAAATTGGTAGCTGACAAAGAGCTATATCTTATAATGATGACTGTGTAAGGCATGATATATATTTTTCCTACTAGTTCTTTGTCTTTCGTCACATGTGTTTGATGAATCCTAAATTAATATTGAGCTCTGTTTGAAATCAGAGAGGAAAAACAACAGCCACTTATCAATCACATTATTTTATCTCTCAATTATCCTTAATTTAATAATTGTATTATTTTCACTTCTGTTGTAACTTTAAGGGCTTCTACTGCAAACACTATTTTTTCAGGTGGTTTAGGTTACCAATAATTTTCAGTAAGAGTACTTTTCCATCTTTTTTTTTTCCTCTTTTTTTTTTTTCCTCTAAATTCTTCTCTATATCATTATTTTGTCTAATCATCAACCTTCCTGGAAATATTAATCATTATGTCTACTAGACTTTCAGAGTAACCTGCGTCAAGTTTCTTTAAATTGCTTCTCTGTTTATTTTAGCCACAGTCTGAATAAAATTATTTGAATAAACAGGTCTGAAGCATATCCTGAATTGTACAGTTGGGATATGAACCCAAAATCCAACATAATTCCTGGCATTATAGTAATAATATTTAGTAGAAGAAAGAATTGTATTAAATTATAAGTGCCTGTGGAAAGGAATTCTGCGCAGCTAGCTCTATTTTCCCTAGTAAAACATATTTTATTATCCTTTGTTTCTTATACAAAAGAGCATGAGTCCTATCTCAGAAGAACTATGAGAGTTTTGCCATGGCATTTTTTGACTGATCATATACTCTGTTGTTTGCATGTCATTCAGAACTAGTCAGCTGAAAGTACCAACTTAAAGATACCATGATGTGAAACTGAATGGCATCCCGTGAAAGAAGCAACAAGATTAAGACTATAGAATTTCATGTCCAACACAAGCTAAATATTATAGTGCTTTGTGGGACATGAATGGTTAAATTCATGGTCCCATATATTCCAATATTGGGACCACTAGGTCCAATATATTCCAATTTAGACCAGAATAGCAACCACAGTTTGGAAGCCCCAAAGCAAAGTTTCTAACCTCATTTTCCATCATTTTTTTGCAGTATGTGGCATGAAACCCTTTATGCAAGCCTATCACAGATGGATGGACACCACCTTGATGTGCTCCTTACCACTGCTCTGTTTCAAACCTCCCAGAAAGTTTCTGTGTTACTGATTTTAGTTTTCATTTGGTCCTGTATTGAGCAAAACAGTCTGATCTAAAACTTTGTATTCTGAAGGCTCGTACATCTCTCTATCTCCACGGGAACAGAAGGTGTTAATGAGAGCACAGTTGTAGTTCCAGGAGCTCACAAAACTTACATAATTATTTTGGCGGCTCCGGGAACACACAAGGACATTTTGAGATACTGATAGATGAACAAGGCTTGGCATGGGGAGTGCTTTGACTACTGGTCTGTGTTTGTGCAAGTGGCTCAGCCTGCTCTGTGCAAGGGATGGGCTGGATAGGGCTGTGGCAAGGACAGTCACACTTACTAAGCTTCAGCTATTGCCTCTAATCAAAAACCAACTGGCCTGATATTTGTCTCATAAAGTAACGGCTACAGAAGTGCTGGCACTAATCGCTCACACAGTATTTACTGTTTCACATCTTGCAGGTTTAGAAAACAAAAGGCTTGGTTAGCTAAACAAAACCAGTGTAAGAAATAGGCCAATATATTCTGAGTAACAACAGCATAAAAGCAGTTAGTTGAAATACAGAATAGTTTCGCTTTGCTCATTGAGTGCTATTGAATTTTTGGCATGGAAGAATAAAAAAAAAAAAGAGCAGATGGTGAAAGAAATAAATTAAGCTGCTGGTGATGGAATACAATATCACACTGAATTATAAAGCACGATGAACAGAAATCCCGTTAAATAGGCTCTTACACCCAGTATAAGAGGTTCATATTGTTGAAGTTCCTATCTGATTATTTTGGTTTATACTCTATTTTTTAGAGCTTTTATTTCCAATACAGATCCCGACATGAATTCAAAACAGAAATCCAAGGCAATGTAAAAAATATGCAAAAAAAGTGAAAAAGTGCTTTTTTCACAGTCTTCACTCAAAAGCCAGACGTTCTAGTAATAATGTTCTAAAATATATACTATTGTAAAATCAATCAAAAACCTTACACTTTTCTTTTTTAAGAGCCCTTACTCCCTACCGCAGATTTGAAGGTCTATATGTGTGTATGGCTGAAGCCTTAACATCATTTTCCAATCCTTCCAGTTTTTTTAAAAAAAGTTCTCTTTTGTCTCAAGATCTTGCTTTGTTTACATCCTTAGACTTTGGAAACACCAAACTGTTACTGTTAAAAATCAATGCATTTAAGAAAAAAGTGTAAGATGTGTTCATGTGAATGCTGTGCAAGGTACCCCTATTTTCAGAAGTAAAATTACAATGTCAAACTTTGTCCTGGTAAAGATATATACAGCTTTTCAGGAATTCACATTTTAACTCTTCAATAATAATGTTTCAATTTTTTAATGTGATCTCATTTGCATTTAGGTCACAGGCACTTTATCAATTGTGGTAGAGAGGTTTAATTTTCAGATACTGTAAATTGTTTGGCTTCACAATGTTCTCCTCTTTCTATAACTTAATGTTCCTCCAAACCACAGCACTATGTGGTAAACAGAGTCTAATATCAGTGTAGTTGCCTCAAGAGAATTCTAGTTAAGTTAGTGAAGACAAATCCTCTGTAATGTCTATCATTATTATTTATTATTAAAAATATCAATACTTTTCACCCTTAGCCTCCAGACATGGTTCAAAGATGATCTGGTAGCACTAGCTCCACTTAACAGTTGAAACATGAAGTTTAATTTGGTTTTGAAGGTACAAATCACGGTCTGAGACCCAGCTCCTCTTCCTGAAAACTGGTCTGAAGGCTTGCGCTCTACTTCTGAGAGCCTGCTGCTTTAACCTCTATGGAAAACTCTTACTGTAAAGCCCATACAGCCCATGAGCTCCTTTTGAACTTGCTTTTAATAGAGAGATGGGGAATCCAGTGTCTGGTTTCCCTTTATTATGGATTTTTACAATATGGAGCCATATTCCTAAGGTTTACACTACCCATTTCTAATTTTTAAACTTTTTTTTAATTTCAAGACCTATGTAGGAAAACTATATTCACATCCGTAGGAATATTTTAGGCCTGTATATCTTATTACAGATCACTGGTGCCCTATTTTGCTTCTTGCTGCTTTTCCTTATCTCATGCCCCACAGGGATGGGGTGATCAATGTCACGTATTGCTAGCCCTGACCATTAGTCAACACCTGCTTCATCAGACACCACCAGCAGATACAGGATAAGTGGAATAATTTCCAAAACTCTGGACTTAGTATGCCTGTTCACAGAAAGAATTGTCGAAGGAGTTCCTTATTCTTGAATATTGTGTAGTCAAAAACATCCTGACAACTGCATGAGCCATCTTGGTAACTTCATGGTTGATCTTTGAGTACATTTTGCAGCTGCACCAAGTGCAGCTGGCACAATTCCGTACATTTCCTGGGAGTTTTGTGATCACAGGGAATATTGTAACATGCCTATATACATTTCCTACCAAGCATGACAGACTAACATCTAGGGTAATTTTCTACCCCTCATGCAAGAAAATATAATCCTCACTGCATACACAGGATCTTAGCAGTGGCTTGAGTGGATCCTGAATCAAACTGCTTTCCCAGACCACTGTAATATGCAGGTTTCTTCTGGCAGCCCTGCCTGGAATCCTTGTGACCTTCATACTCATCTTATTTGTCCAGCAAAAAACCGAATAGCCATAATCCATAACAGACATTCATGCTGGGAGGCTCCTCTAACAAAAGTATCACGATTAAGGCCAGGACACCTGGGTTATGCAGTGTAAACACTGCTAACTTCAGTACGTGCCTGGTGCCACTGTCTCCTGATTGACCAAATATGACCTTGACCCAAACCCACAATGGAAACAGAAACAGCCCCCCACATTCCAGGGAAAAATGTGCCAAATTCATCTGGGGCAGAAGCAGCAGGAGAAAACAAACACCCGCTGGTGCAACATAATTACAGTTGAGGAGTAGGGGAGCAATGAACAATTAAGAAACGTCTGTACAGAATAAAATTTGCAAAACCTTCAGTTCTTGAGTTAGAAAGCATCTCATATCTGAGTTCTCTGACAATTACATATCAAAATGTGTTAGACTCTGTAAGGATACTGTCTGTGCATCATCCTTGGAAAATGCTAGACAATATTAGCACCTTGCCAGATCTCTCTGATGAAGGCAGTGAGATGATATCACCTGAAAGTCTCTCAGGTAAATAATAAGTCTCTCAGGTAAATAATTAAAATGACAAGACAGAAAATTCTTACTTGAGATGCAAATAGAATCTCATGGCAAGAGAGATTAGCAGCCCTCTGATCCAGTGGAGTGAAAAATATCCGAAAACTGGTATGGCCTACTTCTTCAGGTTAGTGAAAACCACTACGGCACATAAAAGAAAATACTACAGAAAAAGAAACTTTAGGTAATATGTTTCAAAGTCTGAAAAGTTTGGCTTGGCTTTCTGGCAAAAGGCTCGAGATTCTTTTTTTATTTTATTCTTTTTTTTGTTTCTATCTCTCTCTAGTATCCAGGAGACATTGCAATATAATGTACTCGCAATATTTTACCTTACTTTATAATATATATATCAGAATATACACCTGCATATATACACTAGAAGGTACAGAGACTACTGGGACATCTGATTAAAAGTGATCTATGAACTATGGACATGATTTTAAAAATGTATAGTGTGGGGCAGAGATGAGAAGAACACGTAAGTCTTGATGAACGAACATGATTATTTTGATATGATTTGTCTTTCAAAAGACAGTACTTTGAAAGGTGTTAAACATCCAACACTTCTGCTGACAAGCTACCTTTGAAAAACTGAGGTTCTGAGCTGCTTTAGAAATATCAAAGGGTACAGATAAAACTGAATATAATTTGAAATCAGTCAATCAAATAATCTAAAACTTCATTATCACTTTGTCCTGACTTTGCTTAGAAGAATTGTAAAGAGAGCTGCAGAGGTACGATGGCAGAGACAAAACTGAGCAGTAATTGGCAAGGAGGCAGGGATGTTCAGCCATAAAGGAACATGGCTACTTTACACCTTCTTCTACAACATGGATTGGATCACGATGGTAGGGAGACTACAAAAAAAGAGAGGGAGAGCTGGTACAGACATATTCTGGAACAGAACTGTGCAGGATACAGCTCCCATCCCCATCAGAAATGCCCCTGGAATCTCTTGCTAGGCTTGAAATGATTCAGAGTGAATGTTGTCTTGATGTCTTCTTTTGGTTAGGTCCCTGGTCATGCTTGGTTCGGAAAAGTTCAATATACTGATGCTCTTTTATGACTACAGAAGAGTATTTAAAGACACAATTTGCTGACAATAAATACATACAGAAATTCTCAGAGTTTATTTTCCATCTTTATATATCAACTGCTTTTTGTCAGCTTTCAATCTCTGTAGCATGTGCTAATGTGCCTTACGTTTTACTCCTTGTAATTAAAATAGATTGATAATTTTTTTTTTACTTTTGGTTGAGTTCAGTTTGGTTTTTTCTAGTTTTTGCCTGTTCAAGACTTGAATAACTCAGGACTGATGTGGTTGTGTCCTTTTCTCACATCTCCCAAGGAGTCAAAGTATGACCTTGGCATGACCATTATTTCGACAGCCTCTCAGCTCCCAGCCTACCTTAGGGCTGACTTGTTAAATGGATTGTCAGGTTTTCCACACAGAAACCTTGTTTTCCATTGTACAGTGGCACCCAGCCCTCATGGGGAGATTTAATTTCTCCTGACATTCAAGTAACAGCACAGAAGTATGTCAGTGAGTGGAAAACTGACCAAAGCAAAATTAATATGATCTCTAAAAGGTATAACAGACACTCAGAGCATTGTCTTCCCTAATATCAATAAATTTTCTCCTCATACTAATCTACTTCTGCTTATAATATTATCTGTTTTGTGCTAGAGAGGTCTCCAAACTATTGCCTTGGCAACCAATAAACATTAATCCATGTGAGATTTTCCTCTTGAAATACTTTCTATATTCGAAACATTATGTAGGAGGTAAATTGCACTGGAACTGGAAAAGATGTGCTGATGATTTGATTCACATTTTTCCTGGATTTTGCTACAAAATACAGTCCTGGATATTTCTTGTGTGAGAACAAATTCGCCAGCAGTCCAATGGAAAAGGCTCCACTGGCCATGCTTGGACTGAACGTTGATCTGCCCCAGCAGACTTGCAGCATCCTGAGCAGTCTAATGAAAGCCACAGTGACACAACACAGCTCGCTCCAGGCCTGAGGTAGCTTGTGTAACACCAGGTCCTACACTGCTTTATGTTACCATTCTTAATTTTCAGCTGTCACACACACGTAATAGCTCAGTTTCAGGGGACCAAAGCAAGGGCTGCATTTAGCTGGCAAGTGAACGTGCAATAAATTGGCACTTGCATCATTCCTGTATGTTAACGCACTTTCCAGCTTGCATAGCTGTTGATGTATCACCTAAAAGATTTTGTCAGAAAGCCCAGGCAAGCAAATAGTGTCACACCTTGGGCTGTCCCTGCAGGTAAGGCAAGCTCTTGGGACTGAGCTCAGAAAGAGAAGGCATGTTGGAACATCAGCTATAACTAAAGACTGTGGCCTGGTTTGCAAGGCACCAAAATCAATAGGAAAATTCTTACTGAATTCAGTAGACTTCAGATTGCACCTCCAAAGAACAATACCGAGGACTTGAATCCCACCCAGAACCTCAAACAAAGCAGAGGCACAACCAGTTTAAGGGACTGATCAAAGTCCACTGATGCTTTTCCAAAAGCTTGCAACAAGCGTCACAGAACGGAGAGCAGTAATCCAGGCAGGAGGTGACAAAGGTTTAGGATGCCTGTGATGAGGCCACATCCTAATGCTCTTGCACAAAGCACACTTGAAAGTCAAGACACGTGGAGAATATTTTATTCATAAGTGCAAACACTTTCTAGCATTTGTCAATGTGAAACAACACGTTGCTCGGGTCTCTGAAGACATGATGTGAACCATAATGTGTGTTATTTCAAAATAACACGTAACTTGTCACTAATTATTACTGTAATCATCTGTATTTGAATGAATCAACAATGGCAATGCGTACTTACCGCAAGGAAGGAGCAACTCTAGTACAGGAGAAATTCTGGTTTTGTATTCCTTATGGAAAATAAAGGAAACCTTTTGTAAATAAGGACCATTGTTCCAGACTTACCTCCTGAAGAAAGGTTAAGCCCCTCAGAATGAGTAGATGGTTTCCTTAACATTCAAATTCAACATGGGATTACCTTTTCAGGGCTGTTTTCTATGCCTAGTAACACTCACATATTCATCTACGCCAGAGCCTGGAGGACTGCACAGCTTGTTTTGGAAAACACTCATTCTTCTTCTGTGACACCTGGAAGTCCCCTGATAATGTATAGTGTTCCAGCCGACTGATATGACAAACTACACCTGAAACCACAGACTAAAATTAAAAAAAAAAGGTATAAAAAAAGAAAAAAAGGAAAAAGAAAGAGAATGCACAAAGAAAGTGTTTCAGCACCAATCAAAATGAAATGGGAACTGCTTCTCCTTGCCAGAAATGTAAGACAGACATATCTCTTCATATTGCAATGAATGTATGTGTGCAACAAACTTGAATAATTTTGCAGCCTTTATATCCAGAGAATTGCATAACATGAAAAAGACATGTAAGGGAAAAATTTTGAGGAGGAAAATTGTTGGCTTTTGCATTTTATATGTGGTGCCATTGTCATTTAAAGAATCTTTACGACAGGAGGAAAAGTGACCTTTTTAACTAAAACCACATTTTTTTCCTTCCCCTAAAAGGAATAGGTTCCTAAGACATTCACTTCTCAGTGGCAAAAACAGTGCAGTCAGAAAGGTATCAGGCAACGAACATAACTAAAGTTGCTAAAGTAACTAAATTTCTTGGATTTGTGGAATTAATCTGATTATGCTGTTAAGGAATTTTCAAAGATTTTTTTTTAAACTCAATTTTATTTTTTTTAATTTCTTTATACCAGAAAGCAAGAATAAGAGCTATTTACTTAGTGCTCAGATGTTTGAGCCTTGAACTAAATAATTCTGCTATTTATCAGTTGTACTACTTGTTCTGAAAAGTCCAGATAGAATTTCATTGCGCATTGCGTCCTTGCCTTCAAAACACATACAATGTCACTGAAAATAAAACAATGTACAAAACGCCTGTACAGATTAGAAGCTGAGGCACAGGGATATTGTCTGACATTACTTAAAATGTTTGAGTAAGATCCTGGAACTGAAGAACGTCTATCCATTCACACATTAGCTGCAAGACCAATCTTACTGGCATTATTAACATCCTTGAAACATGAAGGCAAACACATACCTCAACTTACCAATGTTTTAAAAGATTTATTCTTTAAAAGTAGAGCAAATGTTCTGTTAAGCAAACTATAACCAATAACAATACTCATTTTTAAAATAACAAATTATGTCAAAGAATCAGACATAAATTTTTAATGCTGTTTTAGCTGCAGTAAATGTTGAGAACTATGTTTTGACATTAACACATAGCTGAATGTGTCAAGCTGGTTTGGAGCTTCACAACTCACACAGGAGTTTTATGAAGCACTGTTTCTCTGTGACAACATGGTTTCATAGCAGAAATAAGGAAAGCTGAGAAAAGTAAGGATTTTTTTTTTGTCTCAAGGGAAATTACAATATTCCAACATCTGTCTTCAAATTAAGTCAAACAGTCAGAATGCTGAACTTCTCAGAGTGACAACTTAAGGAAAAAAAAAAATCCAGGAATGTGTGACTTTTGCTTTTTATCATCTTATCTATGTTTGTTCTGGTCAGAGTGTCCAATTCCCTTAGGCTGTGAGGGGGAAAAATACACTCCACAGTTCAGCTGTGGCCAAGCTATATCCCAGAATCAAGAAGCTTCATGGAAATGCTTCTGGGTGTGTCCTGTCTCACATGGCACCCCCTGACACTGGACTGCACCTTATACAAATGATAAACCTGCCTCATCCTTGAACTGGACCTCTTGCCCAGGATCTGAGACAGAGCTGTAAGTTTTTTGCTATCCTGCTATCATATAAGCCTTATGCTGATCTCTGAGCAGTCTCCAAGATTTTAATGGGAGTTAACTGTCCCATGCAGAAAAGAATGGGAAAGAAAGCAGGAAAACCACACGAAGCTTTTACAAACCCTGCTGCTATCCTGAACACACAGAGGTTAATGTCAGATGAATATAATATTATGTGCCTTAGATCAGCACCACAGTCCAAAGTAATGTTTTCATTTGGATAGAACTGGTGGAAAATTTGGATTAAACGGAAACTTCCTTTTTCATTGACAATTCATTTTGATGAAAAACGCCTGCTTAATCCTTGTAATACACTACCAGACGGGTCCTGTAAGGCAAATTCTCTGCCAGGTTGCTTCACTGCTTTGCCATTGCAGCTCCAATTTATCTGCCAGCTCTGACCTGGGCAGCCAGTTGTGGTGGTAAACAGTGTGAACTGGTCAGTCACTTGTTTCACACACGCCACAGATCAATTCCTGTATGATAGTGCTGTTCCATTTACCACACATGCTGAACTGCATTTGACCCAGTGGTGAAAGGTTTCATTTACCATTACAGTCACTTCAGCTGTGCAGTCTCCAGTCTGTATGCTGATTTATGGATGGATGGATTTGCATATGGCAAACATCCACACAGCTTTCTAAGTTCGCATTTATGCCAATAAGTGTAAGGTCAGGGCTATGATCCTAGTATGAGTAATGTTTTTATTAGAAATAGCTCTCCTTGGAGTTTTTGTTGTTGTGGGTTTTGTTTTGTACTGTTTTTTTTCAATGCACGTAAGGATAACATTCCATTACAATTCCAGTTTAAGACATACGGACACTGCTGAAGAAAACAAAGAAAACAACTCTTTATTTCTTCTTATTGTTCTTCCTTTCCTTCTTTCCTTTTATTTCTTGATTTTTCTTTTCTTCCTTTGGTCTTTAGCAGGTGTACCTGAGAATCCTCTTGTCTCTAGGTGCAGGACTGAGCACAAATCCTGAACTTACAGCAAAACGTCCACGCTGATCTTGGAGATGGGAACATCAGAACAGGGATATCCAGCCAGACCAAAAGTCAGCCTATGCAGAAGCTACCCTAATACTGAAGACCAGCTACAGATCAATAAGGAAAGAACACGAGGACAAGAGAAGACAAAATTCCTGACAGCCCTTATGTCAAAGCTGAACAAAACTGTGATGGGTTTTCAGGTGGTGGGGGGTTAGTTTAGTTTAGGTTTTTTGCTGCTTTTTTTTTTTTTTTTGGGTTTGGACTTTTTTGTTTGTTTGTTCTTTGGTTTGGTTTGATTTTTGTTGGTTTTTTTCTTTTAGGGGAGGTGGTTTAATAGCATTTGATCTCCTTCATTTCTGGCTTAACTGACTGCATACTGCACGAGGCTCTTGGTTGGGTGGGTACAGCATCAACACTGCTAACACTCCTATAAATACTAAAATGCCCCGGTTTTCAGAAAACTTTAAGCAAGCTGTCAGTCTTGCCACAATGTATCTTCAACTAACATTAACACTGCCTTGATGAAACATCATGACAAATATTCATTCAGTCTTTGTTTCCTGGTATGAGCAAAGATCCACCTCCCACCCACATTCTGTAACAGATTTAGGAATGCAAGACCTTTCATGCTTAAATCATTCACTATGCAATGCAAACGTTTATACCCACTGAAACACAAAACACATCATTCATTATTTTGAAACTTAATTATGAACTAGACATTTACATTGAGGAGGAGCTAAAAATAACTTGCAGCCGGGTGTGGTGTAATTTTGCACTGTCTGTGGATCTGGGCCAAGTACGGGTGTGTCAATAGCTTCATATTTGTATACATTATGTAGGTAAATGCATGCATGCACCTAAGGATACTTCCACAGTTCAGAATTTGGTACGTTTCTTCCCTCTGCTTGGCATCACAGAGGGATAGGCTGAGCCTAGCCAGACCCAAAAAATCCCTTTGTAAGAGCAGTGAAGTGGGAGAGAGCTTCTGGTCTCAGTAGGACAAAACAGGAGCAGGAAGGAGTTTCTCATGTTGCATTTATACTCCACGTACCCTGGTGATGTACTCCGTCACCCCACTGGGCTGACAGCTCTGTACAGATGCCTGGTGGTCACATGTCCTTTAGCCATCACTTGAACAGGCTCAGGGGCTCCCTTACAGCACATGGCCTTTTTTGCATATTAATCTCTTGTATGTATGGTAATAAATAATGCAATTGCTGCCTTCCAGCATCATCCATGGCCAGCATTACAGAAGCGTTAGGATGCCTCTGTTCCAAGACATCATCGACTTACTCATGAGCTACTCTGCGGGTTGTTCACTGATTGCTAACATAATTTAAGTAACAGCTCCCATTAATTAAATTGATGCCCCTTACAGCCTACTGAAGAACTTCACAGCCAGCTGCACCATAACCAGAAGTTGTGTAAATGTGTTTCCTATTGGATTCTATGCCACAAACGGTTTCTCCTCCTATTTTTAACAGAAAACATTATTTTTTCTTTCTTCTTTAAATGTATACCTATCATAAAATGTGAAAATTTTTATTGCCTCGCCACCCTCTACTGCATTTAAGACTTTCTGCATTTCTTTAACATGTGACACAGAGCACAATAAATTTTAGGGTAATAGAAGTGTCTGCACAAGTGGCTACATCTGAGTGGCTGCAATCTGAGATTCCTCTTGCTGTTTTGCAAAAAGCATTGAGAGCCCATTGACAAGATGTCTGGGGTGAGGGAGCACATGGCCCCGTGCTCGCTGTCCCACTTTGTCAGACTGATGTTTGAAAAGGAGCAGGGATTCCTTGCTCAGTTGCTAGCCTTAGCAGCTATTTGGAGTGGCAGGAAAGCGGCTCTGGAGTCTCCTGCTGTGGGGAGATCTCCTGGGCTCCCTCCAACGAGCTCATGTGAGAAGCAGTCAGAGCAACTTTCACTCAAAGTGCCTGGAGCCACAACTACAATAAATAAGTAATACTCGAGTAAAGGATAAAAGTTTCCACAATGCTGTGCCCTTTTTTGATGGATTGGGAATGGTTATTGAAACAGCTGCATTGTGGAAACCATATTCCAATATTGTGGTATTACTTTATCAAAAGTTCCTGTGCTTGAATCAGCAGAACTGCCTAATGTGTGCTCCATGTACAGTCACACAGACGGGCCTCTGCACAGAGGGTTTAATGGAAAGACCCATTAAAAGGGAAAATGGGACAGGACTTGGATAAGATACGACATTCCTTTCCTCAAAAACTCAGTTTAAAATTGCCTGGCCATTCAAAAAATCAGATCACATTTCATATTCCTACTCAAATATCTACCAGACTAAGGGTCTTTCATAGTGACTTTAACTGATGTTTTGTCCCACCGGACATGAGGATACAACAAAACCACAGCAAGGCAGGGAATGCTCCTCTTGTGGTAGAGCACAGCGGAAACATGGGATAAGACAGATCAAGAGGGATTATAACTGAATGAAAACTTTCATTTGAGTAGAACTACATTTTGAACAGTTTTTGCATCATTTCTTCCCATTAAATGGGCAGAGCTCAAAAATTTCAAGCGATCCCTACAATTGCTTGGGTTCGTGTGCTGATTATTTTCTAAGCGAAGAATAACTTGCATAGCCTCTCAAAAGGGCACTTCACACTGCAAGTGCCAGGTACATTGAAATCAAAAGAACTACTCAAGTGAGTATGAGTTTGTTAGATCACTCCTTTTTTATTGTTGTTTTTAATCTCCTGGTAAATACCAAGACAAATCACATTTCCTTACAGGAATATTATGTGATAGAACAAATCCCAGAGCCTTTGAATAATTGCCCTTTGTAAATTTAGTGGATTAAGTTGCATTTAACTTTGTAGATTTTTTGGAACAGTGTAACTAGACCAAATAAGTGCACAGACGCTTTGTGAGAAAGAGTGCTGTAAATTATTACAGGGGTGACATTAATTATTTTCTGAAATATGGAGGTTGAATGAAATACATCATGGTATTTTGAGGTAGGTAGACGGAGACTAAAAAACAGTACCAGAGAAATTATATTGGTAAACTACAGCAACAGTCCCAAGCTATCTCATTATTAAGAGGCAGGTACATAACCCATATCAATTTTGGAGCTGAACTTTACTTTGGAAACATTTTCCAGTCCTTGTGCCTGCCTAATCACAGGTTTTGGAGCTGTTTCAGGCATAAAGGGCTTAGTAAATAATTGTCTCTCCATATATACACATGCCAATTCTATCTAAACAGATATGAGGCACAATAAAATATGTAGAAAACTGTCTGACTCAGAGCCTATTAAGATTTTGGTTTACTCTGTGTTCTTCATTTTTCTACTGTTTACTTTTACTTTTTCGCCTTTTTGATACATGAAGAACTGTGTATTTTGAAGGACACATTTGGATTTAAACTACAACATTCAGCTTTATCTAGCTGAGCATGTACTGAAGTACAGCAGCAGAACAGAATAGTGAAATGCTGAAATGCTGGTCAGTTTGTACAGGAAGATTAAAGTAATGATTTTTTTGGGTGCCTCCTGGGTTAGATACTGACATAATACAGAACAATACTCAAATCCTTCACATTTCTTTCACTCCTATCACACTTATCTGCCAGATTTTCAATGAAGGTCTACATCTGCTTACTGCTTAGATCCCATGCCTTTTTTTTTTTCCTTTTTTTCCCCCCTTTCACTGGGGGAGAAGGAAGAGTGGCTTTTTTAGCTTATCTTTTATGAAATATTAAGAGGCAGAAAATGTATAGTACTTGGAGACCTGATATTGCTTTTTAAGATTCATTTTCCCCCAAGTGGTCATTATTAGAGTAGATCAACTTAAGGTGTGGGAGTTTCCATACCAGTGAATAGGTTAAAGTTTTATGGTGCTGCTTTTCACAGTACTTTGAAATGCAATGATCTTTGCCAGGAGCTAGCTAGAGAATTATTTACATATCCCCCTTCCTACCTCAGCTGACCATTCACATGCAAATGGGAACTTTGACAGCTCCTCCACACATTTATGAAACCCAATGATCTGTACATTTTTCAACTCAGAATGAAAGCTATGACAATGCCTTAGAATAAAGGCCTGCCAGACTCTAGTTTCTTATTCTGCAATACTGAATATGAAAAAAATATGAAAAAATCTAACTTTATTGGAATGGAAAATTTGGGGAGCACAGTGAATGCCTATTAGTCATAAAATAAGTACTGATTTCTTAGTTACCATCAGGGAGACAGTAAGTTTAAAACATATTTGAAAACCATAACTGACTTAAGCTTTTGATTTTTCCTCCAAAAATTAACTCAGCCCCTCAAAACCTGATTTTTAGAATAGGCTCAAGTCATTGCACTGCAGGCATCATGACATCAGAGGAGGAAAATGAAAAGCAGGCATTTAAATTGGCCCTGCCAATTAAACCCGGTGTTTGAAGAAACTTGACTTGTACTACTAAGCACAGTGGGTCCCAGAACAGTTCACCTCTGCATTTCAGGAGGAGGTCCATGGCCTGGCCCTGCACATGCAACTGATTGCTTCTTAAACCCTGGTGTCCAAGAGATTTGACTGGGCAGTTCAGCTCAGGACAAATTCATGGTGATTATCAAAAATCATCACTATTCAGCCTTCTCACCAATTGTTACTTTTAAAGGAAAACTTGTCTTAAGACTTAAAGTCTTGTCTGGTGTGCTCTCAGTATCTCATAACCAGAAACAAGTACACATTTCCTTGTCTAGAAAGCTGTATTTCACCTCTCCTCATACAATTTACATACATTGATCACTTCCATATGTCTGGCATAAGGTAAAATAGTTTCTATGCATAGTAATGGGGGTGAACCTACAGTGAAACAAAATTCAGTATTTATCATATTCCTACATACTGGCAGAAAAAAATTTTAAGAGAGTGGCAGTTATGAGAAACAACATTAAGGGGCTGTTTATGGTCTCAGCTATGGAAATTGTATTAGAAAGCTACAAGTTGCATTGCTCAGACATATCCTCATTCCCTTTGGTAAAATGTCAATTAGCAGAATCAAGGGTCTAAACGTGCAGCACTGCAGTCACAGTTATGATGTTACCTTTGGTTTACAACAGAATAGTTCACGACTGCTTAAAATTTCTAATCTAGAATAACAATACACACGATAGTTGACATTTGTCTCTCTTAAAACATATGAAAAATCTTTTGACACCAGTAAACAGGAGCTTTTCCACTGCTCTCAGCTGGTCTGTTTGCCAGCCTCAAGAATTGAACTTGGCTCTTCTAGCACCTGCAAAACTCTAAGAAAACTATGTAGCACGTGGTCAAGTAAGATACCATGATTTAACATGTTAAACTACCAATTTGTGTCTGAAGTTCAAAAGTACATCAAAATCACAGGAAAACTTGTATTTTCCCTGCATTTCCTAATTAATGGCATGAGAATGGTTAGCTTATTAAGGAAAAAGAATGCTATTGAAAACAACAATTACATCATGTAAGTGGCACGAGGAAGTATAAAAGCAAAGAAAAACATTCCTTGAGATAATTCATTGAAGATAAGATTTAAATACTGCATTTAAGGTATGTGGAATATATGAAACACCAACTTTATTTTCATAGGCCAGGCTGACAAAGAGAACAGGTGCTTTCTTATTTATTTTAGGAATGAGGATGTGAATCTTTCTGAGATGCAAAATTCTACTTATGAATTTATTATAGCAGTTTATCCTCATTATTAGGTCTGAACTAGGGCTGTCAAGCAACAGTTTTCCAGTGAGTGAGTCACAAATGATAGGCAATTATAACTGACTCAACTGATTACTGAATAGTTCCCCAAGTGTCTAGGAAAGGTTGCCCTCATCCTGGTAAAGGCTGGGGAACATTTGGGGTATGGAAAGTCATAAAAAAGGATGTGTTCCCAAAGAAAGAGGAGAGTTTTGTCCAGAATCTCTTGGGAAGGAAACACATACATTTGAAGGAGCCAGGGAGTGTTTAGCACCAGTGGCTTGGTAAGGTATGTTCAGACTGAGTAGAAAGGGAGAAATTGCCCCAAGTGAGGTTTTAGTTTCATCCGATGATCACAAAAAAAAAAACCGAAAAAAAAACCACCAAAAAACCCCACCAAACCACTTTTTATTCCCTTTTAATTTTAAAATATGACTATCAGCCATGATAAAAAAAACCAACCTAGCTTAAACTCAGAAAAGTTGGCCAGAATCTCACAAGCACGCATACACCACTGGCAGACAACACTGCAAAGATTAAACACAAAGGCTCTTCTCCAGAGCCATCTGTAATCACCTTCACAGTGTGTTTAGTTTGAAATAGAGGTGAATACTCCAAAAAACATTTTGAAGGACTCCTGTCTAAAATTGTCTGGAATATCCAAGTGGAATTAAATTAGATACGCTTCCTGGATAATAGGGGTGTGTTTCATGTCATAGGTACACACAGCTGTGAATATTACTATTATAATCACTTTAAAGTACCTGCAAGGCTTTCTATGTTGATCAAAAGTAGGTTTTGACTGAACTTTGAATACACACACTAATGGGATTATTCTGAGAGTAGGATACAGCTCTGAATAAGCATGGCAAGTCTCTGACCTCCAGCAATTCCTCATGAAATCACTTAATACCACTTTACAGGTGAAGAAGCTGACAGAGAAGAGCCAAGGAATTAATAGGATTTCACATTTATGGTACTTTCTTTGATTCTCTTTACAGTACAGAGCTCCTGTGTATCATCAACTGTGGTGCTGGTTTTCTGTTAATGTCTAACCTCCATTTGTAGGTGACATAGGTGAGAGCAAAAACTTTCCTGATTTATGACTATTGTCTAGTAAAGAAGTGAGTCAGAATTCAGGTTTAAAGAATGATGAAACATACAAAATTGTAAAAGGATGCAAGAAAAGTATGTAGAATATCCACTAGTTTCCCATTATAGATGAGAAAAGAAAATTGAACAATTAGAATTAGAAATTTGTTTAATTTTTGGTCTCAATACTACAAGCTGCAGAGAAAAGCAAAATTTTCAACATACAATACTGTCGCTGATACTTCATAAAACTCCTTTAAAATGAGCTATGAAAAGTTTCCTTCAATTTTAACAAATTCCTGAATCTTTGCACTTGAAAGGAAATCTCGCCTGCCATCTTGTTGCACGTCAGTTTTTACGGCTAGAGAACGAACAACTAGGGATACACATTTGGAATAAAAATACAGACTGAGGTTTACCATATTGATAACCCAACAGCCAACACCCTGGTATGCTGCTTTGCTGATGTTTGTGACCTTGCAGAGAAGTGACAACTAGAGCTCTTTGAAAATGTTGTCACACCTCCCTGTACAACTGAATATACACTTGATCTTGTTGGGTGGACTCGACACTTCTTGGAAGAGCAGCAATTCAGAATAAAGCCATTTCCTAACTATGTAATTTGCAGGTACCTCAGGAATACCTTTATGTTGTTGTCTACGAGGCCATCAGAGCAAGAAGTTTTGATAGAGTCATTCATCTGCTGTAGTAGAAGTGAATATAGGGAAAAAAAGCAATCTTGAAGATAAAGTTGTTCTTCCAAGATCCCCAGACATCATTTTTGCTGTCCCTCCTATCACTTGACAGGAACTGGATTTATCACATGGGCCTAGCAGGATGGAGATCTTGGAAAGGACCTGGTGTGGTGGAGGGGGGACAAAGTTGGCCTACAGATACTACAGAGCAACACTAATCATTACTGATATGACCTCTATTGGGCTTTGAGAAAAAGAGCTTTCTTAGGAGTCAGAACCATTTCAGACTATACCTTCATGCAAAAGTAATGAAGTTGCACTAGGAAATCCATTTAAAAATTCAAAGTAATATTAACACCCTTCACCACTTCATCTTAAGGGACCTCATTCTGTGCCTTGGCCACACATGCGATCTGTGTCTAGCAGAGGAGAGCTATTGCCATTCCAGCATCAGCTGGAGATGAAAGCTGTACCCTGCACTCTCTGCAGCTCTTTTGGATGCTTGTGAGGTGTATTTATCATGTGATTCCTCTAGAAAAGGCCACCAACCCATCCCCCTTGAAAGGCAACTCTAAATCCTTTAAATTATCTCACAGAGCTTTTTTGTGTCCTTTTCTCATACAAGGCTGGAATTTCAAAAGGAGCCAAGAGGGGCCGTCAGAACCAACATGAGCTTTGCTTCATTAGAGTGAGGAGTAAAAGAGAGCTTTCTTTTTCCTCCTTCCACAAGTTAGATGAAAGCAAATAACTACTTCATTCCTCAGATTGCTCCCTGCAAGATCCAACTTTGCATGAAAATATTTATAAGAGATGAGAATTTTATTTGACTGCTGGCTTCTAAAGTTTCTGCAACATCCAGCTGGAGAGATAAGCAGGCAGCCCAATAAATGTCAAACAACTTTAAAACATTAGAAGAATGGCAAAAACTTCTGACTTTACTGTGTTTGGCTATCAAACAGCAAAGGATGAAAACTAGATGTGACACAAAGTAGAGCAGTGCTCACACATTTCATGGATTGCTGTAGATATGTCTAGCTCAAGGGGGATCTGTAATCCCCAAAGGGAAAAAAGAATCCCCCAAACTGTAAATCTATTTAGAATTTTTAGAAATTCATAAATTAGGTTTCATCCCACTCTCACTATTGAAATAGTTCAGCTGAAAAAGTGTAAACTCAGGGTTAAGACACCTGTCCTTTGAATTGCACATATACATGGATTTTTATTTGCAAACTCCACTCTATGAAATGGAATATTGAATGTGTTTTTCTCTTTAAAGTGCAGAAACATTCAGACGGTAATGGAGCTGGCCAGGGGACAGCTTATTGAAAGCCCTAAATGATTAAGCCATTAAATTAGTAAAGCTCTGTAGCCCCAGACAGTCACTTCCAGCATGTGCCACTGGATTTGGGATGAGCTTATTAAGGAAGAGAGACATGGGAAACGTGAGAAGTAAATTACCTAATTGCTTTAAGAATATGAAAAATGTAGCGGTACTGTTTCTTTCTTTCTATACTGCAAGTTTGGTGCAAATTTAGAGTCACAGGTGACCTCAAGATCACAGATACTGAGGTCGTATGTATGTTTAATCAGCTCAATTTTTACACTGCTTTAAATACTCATTTAGGCAAAAACAGTTTCTTAAATTAGGAAGATTTTGATCAGAATACAGCCTAAGTTCTTCCATAGCAGTTAATTAGTACCTTTTTCTGATACATTCCCAGAGAGCAAGAAACTAAATAAACGAACAAGAAGCTTAATTCCTGTTACAGTCAATGACAAGTGATGAGCACCCTTAAAGTCTCATTCAGTCTGCCTGACCCAAGATTAGCTCTCTGGAGGTACCTCTCCTTCCCCTGACAGTGAAAAGAGCCTCAAGTGGCTGACTGTGTCACTCACAAAGGAAGAGAAAGACACCACAGAGAACCTCCTGTGGTGCAAGGGAAAGGTTACAAGACTCTTAAGATTTCTGATGCTCTCAACAGCTGTGGCCATCCTTTTCTCTCTTGTATATTCAGATAACTATCCCACTTGGAAAAAATAGGAAAAGTCAAGTAAAAGTACTATCCCCACAGTTATTCTCACTATTCACAGCTGTTACTGGAAGAGAGCAGCTAACCTATACGAAGGCTGTATGTGGGAGGACCGTGAACTTGCAGACATTTCTGAAGGGAGCTTTAATCCTGCAAGGAGAGGAATTCGCTGAATCGCCCACCAGAACCAGCACAACAGCAGCAACAATTTTCACATGTAGCCTTAGTTAACAAGAGCACCATAACAGGTTACAGTACCTCCATTTAAAAGTTTGACATAGAGCTCCCAGGGTCCACCCCACACATTTGCTTAAAAATAAGTGTGTGGGAGCCTGAAAACAATTTTACCCTTTTTAGCTTTGAAACAACTGGAAAATGTCACAACCATTGACACCACTTAGAAGGATTTGTTTCACTCTCAGGCACTGCCTCAGGTGAAAAAGTGATTTTGCTTCAGAATGAACTGGGGTCAACTCAGGCTCCAGCTGATGAAGAAAATGCTGAAAATACTAGAAAAACTTTGCATTGCAGGCGCTTCCATTGTCGTGTTCCAGGTATGCACATGAGGGAAAAGTCTGTGGGCCAGAGGAAGTAAATAAAGAAGATTCTCTAGCAGCAGCTGTGGGCATTAAAGGCCATATGCAGAATCAGTGATTAAGCAAACCAAAACCATATTAAAAGGATCAAAGTATAACAATGCATTAAATTAAAACTGAAAAACACTTCCAAGAAAAAAGAATGAGTTAAAAATACAAATAATTTCATGGTTTCTTTTCAGGTGAGAACTCCACAAAATTCTTTCGGCGCATACAGAGTCACATGCAGGAGAGATTATAAAAAATAAACCGTTTACATTGTAACAACCTGTCATGACTGGGCTTCTTATTTTAAATACTGTTTTGCTAAATGTTATGGAATAAGTATACACCTGAATAAACCCTAAGCAAATAGATAAGCATCACAGTCCTGATCAAAAGCTTCAAGCACAGAAGTAAATTTTAAGCCAGATTTCACATATCAGAAGATTCACTGAGCTCAGTAACTATGGATATTTAAATTCCCCACTAGGTCAGAGTTTTAAAGATGCTGTTACAAACAATACAAGTAAGTGCTGCACACCTTGTCTGCAGCAAAAGAGTAGAGTTTCCATGGCTGTCAATACAGCACCTTCCATGAATAATTCAGTCATTTGCAAACCATACAGTAAAAATAATTATAGAGAACACCAGGTTCTCAGAAAAGGGAGGCTCTTTAATTCAGAAACCACTTTTTCCACTGGAATTAAATGGGAAAGTTGGAAATGCAAAATGAGAATGCTAGGCTAGGTTTTCACCCTCCTTGTTCCAATTACACTGCCTGTCTCAGGCCCTAATTAGCTAGCTGAAAATTTCCCTATATAGGCAAGATCTGAGCTTAGGCACTTCCTTCATCAGCTTCTCCCTCCTGTCAGCCTGTGAGCTGTCAGAGCCAGGCAGGGGTAGTTCCACCATCTCCTTAAGAGTTCCCAGGTCTTGGAAAGACCCCAATCAACCAGTGACAGAAAGACCAACACACAGATCTTCCCTGGAAGATTCACTATTTTGGGGCAAAGGAAAAAAAAAAAGCTGACGTGGCTGTGGATGCATCCGGTACCTTTGCTGTCCTGCAGCCTCCTGCACTGACTGCACTGGGAGGTCTGAGAGAACTGGAGCTGTGCAGAAATTTTGCCACAAATGGTAGAAGGTAGAGATACAAATGTCCCTGGTTTGATTTTCTTCACAGTCTTCTTCCTAAGTCAGGGCTCTTCTGTCCCTTTCAGGCATGTTTGAGAAGCTTTTCCCTCAGACAGTACCTTACAAAATAGTTTAAGCAAAGGTTTTTAAGCAGATACCTTGAAATCTGAGACAAACTCCAATACTGGTCCCAGCTGAAGAGAAACAGCCTCCCTTGCCAATATTTCTCTCCCCATTTCCTTCTCCCACTTTGTCCTGCTTTCCCAATATTTGCAGAGGTATTGAATTGTGAGTTATAAAGTTTGAAGGAAAGGAAAAACCACAATCAAACCCACCAGCAGGTCATCAACTACAACCAGACTGGGTGAACAAACTACAAGCCAGGTATCATATTTACATTAGTGTACATACAGGTAATTCAGTGTGGTGCCATTCCTCCCTCATCACCCCACGTGGGACAGATTGGAACAGACAGAAGTTTTGCCATTGCTTTCACTAGGGCCAGGATTTCATCTGGATAAAAATCCATGCTATAAAATTGTAAATCAACTGCACATCAAGGATGGAGTAGTTGTCACTATCACTGCAACTTTAAACAAGACACTTACTTTTAATATGGGTTGAATTGAAGCCAGGGAGTAATAGAGCTAAATCTGTGCGCAATGCTTTTCCACTCACTTTTTCTCAAGTAATATGTATCCAATTGAGCAACAATAACAAAGGAGAACCACACATGTACTCTTGCAAAACATACTTACAGCATTTAGTAATTTTCAATAGACAAATAAGACGTGACAGATGGATTTGAGAAAGTTGGGTTGACAAAATTTACTCATGTGGAGGCAAAAATCAGGGTTGCTTTATGAAAAAAATCTGCAAATCAAGGAATTGTTAATGGAAACTTTCATTTGGCTTATTTGTTTATATTCAAAGGGTACTATAGCTGGTTCCATCTCTGTTTATGCTGTTACCTCCCCATACAGAGGACAGCAAAAGAAAATACAAAACAATAAGTGATACAAGAAATCCATCTGGAGTTAAGGCTATATTTATTGTTTTAAACTTTGCACGCTCAACTTGATCACCATATTTCTGAGAACTCTGTGCTCAATATGAGTTTCCTGAATAGAATCTGTGACCTAGTGACACAATATAGAGACTTAAAACCAACATCAGAATTGAAGTCAGTAAGATTAGAAAAAACACAACAAAAACAAAAAAAAAAGGGAAGAACAAAGCCCCCTACACTCTTTAAGGGAAGATGCTTTTACTTTTAATATATCAACAATGACATTTCTTGTTACTCTAAAATAAGGACACAAAGTCTTTGAAGGACACAAAAAGAGGAGCTCAGTGGCTGAAGAGCTCAACTGAGCTTTCAGTTTTATGGCTGGTTTTACCACATTTAGGCTATGATCCAGCACTTACCGACTTCAATGAATTTTGGATCAGCTTTTAATCATATTAATTCCTTTTGAATTAAGTAGTTTGAATTAATTTGAATTCCACTGAAATAAGGAGGTGAGTATCATCTGAGCAAAACCTTTCCAATCCATGTACAAAGATGAAAATGCTTGGAAACTTCATAAAGTACAGGGTAAAACCCAGAAGCTACTGAACAGGAGCTTCACCACAGATTTCAGATGGACAAGGATTTCCCTACTGCTCCCCTCAAATTTCCTTTCTTTAATATGCCAGCAGAATCCAGGTGATGTAAACCAAATAACCAGAACTCTGTTTCACAATAAACAGAAAGAACCTTTTCCGATCACAGATGTGGCCTTAATGTATGCCTTTATACAGTTTCTCTGCCATTTCCCAGCCATACCATGCCCCATAGGATGCTGCTAATCTTCTGCAAGACTGAACGAGAAGCAGCTAGGAGGAAGTAAGAACAGGAGTTCACCAAAACTTCTGTCCAGCAACTGGGGAAATGGCAGAGCTAACACTAGGCCTTTGAAAGCAAGTGACCATAGGAAATCAAGGTTGGCAGGGATTTAGCCCTTCATGACTCATTTTGCTAACTTTTAAAGCAAGTGCCTGAGCTTTTTTAACCATGTTTGACATCTAATTAGTTGAGACCAACAAGAAGTTAAAATACATCCTTGATTTTCTTTTGAAACAAAGCGCCGACAATTAGCTCCAAGGTATTTGTTTAGACAAACAACAAGCACACGTCTTAAAAGAAAGCACAATGACGGGTCACTGGAAAGTGAAGTCACCTGGGTCATTCTTTTCACCCTGCATGTTTGGGTTTTTTTTTTCAACATTGTAAGTTTATTTTACTCAACCACAGCTCTTCATGGAGATGAGGAATGGGTAAGTAACTGAGTAGCTCCTTTTTCTACTTGCAAGCAGTTTAAATAGAGATGAATCACTTGGTATCACGCAGTCACATGGCGGTGAAGTATACCCAGAGAGATAAGCATTAGCATGTGAGGTATTCTGTCAGTGCCTAAAAGACGTATTTTCAATACCCACAGCGTTTAAGGATGTTCCTACGCAAGGTGTTAACGTTGATCCGTGCACTGAGTACTGTGCTGGAAGCAAAATCTGTCTGGAAAAGCACCAGCTGACATGGCTTAGTCTTCCCTGACTAAAAATGATATCCCCATACCTGGGGATCAATGCAGCAGCACTCTCCTATTGACCTGGCCAAGCATTTACACCAGTACTTAACACTAAGCATGTGGCCAGTCCAATCCGATTTTTAGAGCTATACATTTGAAGTCAAATATGTGAATCAAAGGCTACAGTGTGAATTCCTGTAAGTCTTCAGACTTCAACTTGCTTTGGATTAAGTACACATTTACTGTCTTCACTAGATAGGAAACAGGGTTGCTCACCATTTGAACTCATTTTTCTTGCACAATGATCCACCAAGTATGAAACAGTTTTGATGTTCAACTCAGTTTCCTGTTTTGCTCATGTAGAACTGACCATATAGCAAAATTTGATATCTGATATTTTAAAAAATGAAAATTAGACTCTTTATCCCAGCAAGAGCAGAACTGGAAAACAACCAATCGGCAGAGTAGCAAAATATTTTTTAAAGGGTCCATAGACACAGCACCAGTGGGGTGGGAAAAAAAAAAACTAAGAGAAAAAAGACAAGAAAAAAAAGAAAACCACCATCAGTCACACTTGACAACTCTTTGAAATTAGTTTCTGTGCATTTAGCCAGTATGAGCAGGGGTAGCAGACTTGAGCCATAGATAAACTTCAAAAGAGTGAAAAAAAATCCCACAACAATAATTCATTAGCCATTAAACCCCTTTACAGGATATTTTTATAGCATTTATAGCACTTCTATATACTAATCTGAGTTTCAGTATGATTGTAGAAGTTTGGAAGAAATTAAGAGTTTTTTAATGAGTTTTCTGACATGACATGTAGTTACTGTAGAAGCTTTCTTTAGACTCCATTACTCAAAAGAATCAATTTTGCATTAAATACAATTTTTTTTTCTCATTAACAGACTCGGAACCCCTTAAACTGTTCTTTTCATTCATATATTTTCAAGTTTAAATACATACAAATATGCACATACGTGTTCTTTAAGAAAACCCGGCACATGCATTTATTTCACACAAAGCATCCAAGTTTTGCAGGTGCTTAATTCTTTATTTCATCTGGAGTGTGAAAATGACGCCTGCCCTGTATCAGAGAGGACTTTCCTCCCTCTCATTTGCAGCATGAAAAAGATGAAAAAAGAAGGAAAATATATTTCTACTGGCAAGAGATGTATTGACACTATGCTGTAAACTGAGATTGACATCTATGACCAGGCATGCACACACATGTTCTCTTTTTCCCTCTGCAGAAGCAACGTGTTATATTTCCTCTCTCCTTTCAGAACCGTAGCTGCAGCTCCTTCTCTCAGCCATCAATAATCTGAGAATTATGAGGAGGCAGCTCTTCAGAGAGATGTGTACGTACCTAGGTGTATAGCTCTCCTTTAAAAAAAAAATACTCTACAGCTCTTACATTTTAAACTTCTTTCCCAGTTGTACATTCTCCAGATTTGATGAATGCTTCTGAAAATGTACTTAGAGTGGAACTATGCTGATAAAGAGAAGAGCCTGTCTACTTCACTGTTCTCCTTTAATACTGGCACTATTATACAAAAGTTAATTACTGACAACTGCAGTGTGAGTGGCATTACACAATTTCAAACATAAGCGTAATCTCACAGCTCTCTTCCTTCAGTTACACCTTCCCTGTGATCTCTAATGACACACATCAGACTACACCGAAAACAACCCTGGTTCAAATAAATCGCACTGCATTAAACATCCATAGGCAGCATTTTCTGGTGCCTAGCAGTCCTCTCCTCCTTTTCTGGACTGATCTGTTCCTTTCAGTTTATAGTTTCTTGGCAAACCCACCATCTACTGCTTATGTTAGGCATCTGATTGTCAGATTTGTACAAACTGAATATTCATGACTTGAAAATTAACCACTTCATGCCTAAAATATAAAATAAAAAAATATATAAATCATTATCCATTCCATGATGTTTAAGGCAGATCTGGAATTGTGGCTGCGCTGCATGCCCAGCACGGGGGAGGTGAGTTGGGTGGCCAAACGCGACTCATCGTTTTGAAGAGTAAAGTCCGGTGAAATAGCACAAGACAGAAAAATGCTCTAACAGGGATCAGAACGATCCGGAGTCCTCGTCTGCAATCGCAACTAACTCTTCTTTGTCTGGGTTTAAACTGCCTGGTACCGACCGCAGAACGGAGGGGCTTTTTAAGTAAATGTTTTCAGAAATTTCTCCTAATGTCAATTTCCCCTTTGGAAGATAAGGAAAAGCAGTGAGAAAGGTGAGGAGGGAGGGAGCGACGGGGCAAGGAGAAAAGAGGTTCGGAGGAAAACCCAGAATAAGAGAGAACAACAGACTTACCTTTATACGATAATTTGAGCCTTGGCACGTTATTCTTCACATGCTGGCAGTTGACTCTTCCCGCTAGTAATACTCCCAAGGAAAGCAAGGCAATCCCCCTGAG